>WNNJ02003645.1:0-171329 GCA_012934845.2 Pomphorhynchus laevis | reverse complement strand
ATTTTGCCAAAAACCGGAGTTCGATTACATGCAGAGCAGACTTCTTTATCACTCCTAGACGAGCTGATGGTAGCCGGCAGCACTCATCAGTAGGTGAACTACCATCAGTCGTTTCGGCTGCCTTGTGATATATTATGAAGGCATTTCCGAGAATTCCCTGACGTGGTAGCACGACCATAGCCTCTTTAAACAAACCACGTGCATTTCGGATAATCCTAATTTTTTCGGCAGTAAATTTTATTGCTGTCGTTGGTTGTTTACTCGTTATTTGTTTAAAGAGGCTATGTTTTTGCAACCACGTTAGGAAATTTTAGAAGATGCCTATTTCATATATCACAAGGCAGCAGAAACGACTGATAGTAGTTCACTCTACTGATGAGTGCTGCCGGCTACCATGAGATTTTCTAAGATGTATAACGAAGTCTGTTCTGCTTGTAATCGAACTCCGGTTTTTGGCAAAATTCTTGATTATAAAACTGTAGCTTGTAAGCTCCTGGAGCACAATGTGAACAATTCAGCTCTTAAATTATAAAAATGTATCCTGTGTAGAAGTTACATAGTGATTGATGGTCGTAAAGCAATGTTCAATCTATCAAGCAACACTTTTTTTTATAAATGCTGCATTATGTAACAAATCCTGGAACGTTGTTTACTCACCACCTGTGCCCAACCTTGATTTTAAAGCACCATATTGCTTTAAAATTTTTCAAAGATTTATGGTCACCAGGTCAGACAAAATTATCTCAATATACTGACATTAGGACAGCGAAATGTTTCCGAAAATTTCTGTCCATAATTTTTCAAGCTACCGCATATATAATATGGCATTCACTGGAGCCATTAGTGTCCCGATGGATGTCCCGGATTTCTGTAAGTATTTCTGGCCTAAGAATTTAAATATGCTTTCTTGTAATATATTTTTTGTTAGGACTTGTTAAAATCTTTGGAAGATTTTAAAGCAAAAATGAACGAAATTATCCAGTTAAACTAGTATTTGACTGTGGGAAAGGGTTAATTTCCTGGATGTATTGTATATAAATAAAAGGGTATTTACAAGACAACACATTACCGAAAATCGGAATCCCAACCGACATATATCCACCGAAATAGTTGCTGTCTCCCACTAATAAATGGACAATGATTTATAATGAAGCTTTAAGGATACGACGAGCATGCAATGACGATCAACAGTTCGAAAATCATATATCAGAAATTACTAAAATCCTTTTAAGCGAGGATACCGAAAATATTTTATTTGCAAACAAATTCATTGCATACGACGTCGACCAAGACAACAATGTCTAGCGCAGTCGAGACAGCCTTATGGCAAATCTAATTTTGTTTTAGCTTATCACCCACATTTTAAAAGATTTTAAAAAGCTACAAAATATCTATGGACAAAAAATCTAGCAGATAAACCAACTTTGTGGTTTAAAACTTCGACAACCATACAGCACCTATTAGTGAGATCAAAATTTGGATCCAAAAAGTTTATACAATGATGTCAATCATGTGGAGATAAACGCCGCGAGACATGCGAGGTCATACATACCACTTAATATTATGATGCAACCTCAACGAAAGGGAAGAAAGTTGTACGTGGCTTATATAATTGTAAAACAAACGATTGTGTCTACATTGGAACATGCAAGAAGCACTACTACACAAACATCAATGACCTTAACTAGAAGTTTAAATGTACTTCGATCGCACATAAAGACAAAAAGGGAATCCGAGGAGCTGTAATACACTCGCTGGAACAAAGTCCTAATTGCATGCAGTATTGCATTACTGAAGATCATATTCATGACACTGAACACCGTAAAAAATGTGAGAAGAAAATAGTGGGAAATATGCTGACGGAAGAACCATTTGGTTTAAATAATGATATGATTTATAATTGAAAGGACATTACATGGTTTTTGATTGTACTTTTGTTTACTAGATTTTTTTAAAGTAATCATTTAATTAATACAATTGACTTAAGGAGAACGTTTGTCTTCTTCGTAGAGAAATGTCATTCTTTTAGCAAGACTGGCTGCTACTACCAGCCTACCATGTTCTTACCATTTGGAGCCGTCGCCAGAATGCTGACAGCATTTCCACGTTGGATGGCGATGCTAACGTCTTGGAGGAGGTATGAAGTAGCACGTGAATCCCCGGTAACGTGCTTCAATCTTTTTCCTGTCTCCTTAACAAGAGCCAAAGCGGAAGAGCCCAGTGATCCATAAGTCTCTACTCCAAAAGTGCAAAATATGTGGGACATGGTCAAGTCGGCATATTTCAGCCGTTTCCGCTTTTCGGCATATGAAGCTGCTTCGCCCGCTCCTCTGGCTGCATTCCTAACATTGCTGGCTGCGAGGGTGTCCATGCAGGTGGCGTCCCACATCAAACATTTCCCTTCACGCGAAGGGAAAATGATGATTCCATCCGGACGTCGACCTTCCGATTTTCTAGATTGAAAAGGAGAAAGCCGAAACGTCGAAAATCTGTCTACGTCTTTTTGATCTGGTTATTATATAATTTATTATATCGCTGTATTCCCACTAGGGAATTATAGATGTTGGTTTAATAATATATCGAATATATATAATATATTAAGAATTGCCAAGAATACCCCTCAGGTAAGATTTTTTGGAGCGTATTTTTTATAAAAAAAGTTTTCGATGCTGCCCGCAACATCAACAAATTTAGCTTTGCAAATTTAAACTGTAATAGAATCCGATGCATATATAAACTCAGCAAAGTAAAGTATCATTGTTCATTTAAAAGCATTCATCCTGTTAGTATATTTTTTATTCTGTGCGTACTTGACAATTTTTGTATACTATCTTGGCATATTATAAAATTATGCCAGATGAAACATTTACGTATCTAATAACAACTAAACGCTCATGAGAAAATTAATTGACTGTAATATGTTAATTAATTCCAAACTTTCCGCCACAACCGATAAATTTGTTATAATTAGTTACATACCAAGCATGTAACCAAGTCGCTAATTGAATTTCTGAATTAATAAAAAATAGAATGGGTTGTGTAAGATTGTACATAATTGGTGTGATGCATATATTACAGTTGCATTCCAACTGTAATATAGTTCTGAAGGATCATTCGGCCTATGGTCCTTCAGAACTATGTTCCCCTTGGAGTCATTATCTATGCATACTTGCCCGAATATAATTCACTGGCATACAATAATAATTTTTGTGTATATTTATATTTTGATGTATCCTGAATATAATATACATTACGTAACACAGCTATATGATGCTTGTCATTTATCAACGACGGGTTTTATTTCAATCGATCGAGATTTGTACACGTAGCAGGTGAAGATGTGTGTTACCATTAAGACAGCTATTAGTATTTCGTACTCTTCGAATAGACACTGTATTTTCGGGTATAAATTTTCAACTTTTTATAGATTTTTACAACTAACAATCGTCATCGTTTGACTGAATTACATTGCCTCAATTTTGCAGTTCTCCAATAGCCTATCAATCAAATCAGCTAACCTAGTTACGTATTTTATATAATTATAAAATAAAAATAAATAATACTAAATCAAAATTTAATAATTAAATAATAAATAATTATATATAATTGCAATATAACATTTTATATAATTTATATCAGGTTAAAATTTTAAATTAAAATTTAAAATAAAAGTCAATTTTTATGAATTGACTAATAAATAACAGACGATGTATAAGAATAAGGACAAGAGGTCATAAGAAAAACTGCTATGTTATCAGTTAAAATATAATAAAAAATTGCAAATTAAAATACGTTTAAATAAATAATTATATAAAGTTAAAATTAAAAATTGAAATTTAAATAAAAGTCAATTTTTATATTGTAAGTATTAATAATCAAGATAATTTTTATAACCAGTAATAATAAATCAAAATTTAATTATTAAATAATAAATAATTATATATAATTGTTATAAAATTTTATATAACTTATATCAAGTTAAAATAGTTACTTATATCAAGTTTACACTAGTGTTTATTTCATTGTATTTCATTTTGCTGACTATTTCGTTTTCAACTTTAGAAACCTTAAGATTTAATCTTTGTAATATTTTTACGTAATATTTTAGCAAATGTCATCTATATTTTTATTATAAACATTTTTATTATTAAAATAAAATCTTTTTATTTCAAAATATTTAATATTTTTATTTATTAATTAATATTTTTATTTTATCGCTGTCATCATCTTCACAAACATATTTTATTGTATATGAATATGACAATATTAAAATTAAAAAATATTTATCTCAGGTTTTTAAATTAAAATATCTGAGGTAAAATAGAATTCTCGTTAATGATACTTCTCTGATATCGAATTATTAAAAATATTTTTAAATTTTATTTGTAAGGTATGTCTTTTAATCTTGGGCTGCTAAGTAACAGTTAATTAAGTATTAAACTGGCATCTATTGCCAATTAGCCTCTTCGTGAAGCGGCCTAGCCAACGTATGTTCGACATTCCGAGATCAACGGCTAAATAATTGGGCGGCTTGCATCAGCCCTAGGGATAGTCTTTTTATAGACTATCTTAGATCTCTCCGATGGCTCCAACGGCGGATTAGACAATGGAAGAAAAGACGGAATAGAGTCACGGGTGTTTCCTTACAGTAGCGATGTTGGATCATCAAAGGATATCGGGAATGGGAGATAACCGAACAAACAAATCAAGACAATAAAATGACAAGCAACAAAATTACAAAATATAAATTAAATGCGAAGAACAACTCACCACTGACCGGAGGAGTTTTAATTGTCGAGTGTCGAGTGACCACGCAGTTGAACGGAGACAGCGAAAAAAGCATCAACATTCGAAGCGGACTAGCCTTCATGTAGAAACGTGAAATGTCATCTGGACGGCGAGGAAGGAATCAGACTTAGTTAAAGAGATAGTTTGCTTCGGTGTAGAAATAGTCGGAGTGACTTATCTTCACTATTCTGGAACTGGAACTAAACTTTTGAATCAAGGTTGGACCTTGATCTATTCGGGAGTTACCAACGGAAAGTTACGACAGACCGGTGTAGGGATACTTACAAGTCCCAGATTGTCCATTGTGGCAGAGAGGTTTAACCAAGTGAACGAAAGGCTGGCGTCTTTGATACTTTAAGTCAATGAGGGAAAAGGGATTACTGTTGTGTGTATGCTCCCAATATTATCTCGGAATACGCAGCCTTCGTGGAAGATCTTAGGATCTGCCTCATAGTACTCCTGTTGGAGATTCCCTCGATCTATGGGTGACTTATGCTTATGTTAGTAGCGACAGTAGCACTTGGAAGGGAGTGTTGGGGAGGAACGAACTCTCTGATCTGAGTGTGAGTGGTGTTGAATTATTGCACTTTTGTTCTCATAACAATTTTGCATAACCAACACCATGTTTGAACATAAGGAGATCCATAGATGCACCTGACATCAGGATTCTCTAAGTCAAAAATCAATGATCGATTTTGTAATCGTTTCATCTGATCTGCGACGTTACTTTTTGGGGAGTCGTGTGAAGAGAACAAATGAGCTGTCAACCGATCACTACCTTGCAGTTAGTAAACTTCGATGGCGGGATCTGATGCTAGACAAGCTTGGTAAACCCAAACGTTATGTGAGGGCGTGCTGGTAGCGTCTAGCAGATGTTTCTGTCAAAGAACGTTTTTATGGCTACATACGGGAAGACTTCTCTGGGTTGTCAGAAGAGGTTAAGGATATTGATCAGAAATGGGAGATGCTTAGATCCTCGCTTGACTGCGCAACTGTGAAAATTTGCGACTCGAAGGCATTAGTGGTTGTCGCGGTGGAAATACTCAAGTTGCTTGGTGAGCACCAACAGTTAGACATTTTGTCCAACAGAAGGAGCTGGCTTATAAGGCAACTTTGTCAGTAAATCAGTGGAAGCTGTAGACAAGTACCGAAGGGCAAAGAGAGCTTCAACTCGGGCAGTTACCGAAGCAAAGAAGGCTGCTTGGGAGAAGTTTGGAGAGCACTTAGAACTTGATTATAGGTCGACTTCGAAGATTTTCTGAATGACGATCAGGAACCTTCGTGTTGGAAAGCAGAAAACTCTTTAAACTGTCTATGACAACACAGGATCTATGCTGACTGACATTGAAGAAATTCTTGGTTGTTGGAAAGATCATTTTAGGAGTGTCATTAATCTGGTCGATATGCCTTCTATTGTAGAAGTAGAGCCTTTAGAACCAACGGAAAAGCTCATCTCTTTGGAAGAGGTCATTGCTGTTGTTAAAAAACTTAGTAATGGCAAGTCTTCTAAAGTAGGGGAGATTCGACCTGAAACTTTAAAGGCTCTCGACGTTGTTGGTACGAAGTGGCTAACACGGATTTTCAATGTTGCATTGATGTCGGGCAAAGTTCCTAGTGAGTGGCGAACTGAGGTGATGGCACCGATCTTTAAGAAAGTTGATCTAGAGTATGTTCCAATTATCGCGGTATCACTCTTCTTAGCCAAACTGGTAAGCTATTTGCTAGGATTCTTGAGTTAAGGATACGGCCTATAGTTGATGGACAGTTGCAAGATGAGCAATGCGGCTTTCGTCAAAGTCGTGGAACTACGGATCAGCTCTATACTCTCTCAACTATTCTTGAACGGTCTTAAGAGTTCGCTCAATCGGTCTACATGTGCTTTGTAGATTTGAAGAAGACGTTCAACCGAGTTCTGCGAGAGAGTTTGTGGGAGTACTAAGGGAGTATGGAGTACTACACTATCTTCGGTTAGCTGTGGCTTCTCTGTATGAACAAAGTATGAGTTGTATTCGCGTTCTAGGTAGGAAATCTGAATCATTTCCAGTAGGCGTTGGGATTCGTCAGGGTTGTCCTTTGTCTCAACTTTGTTCCTTGTTTACATTGACAAAATTACGAGATGGGCTGCTCTGACGAATGTCGGTCTTCAGTTCGGTTCCATCAGAATACCATCTCTGCTTTTTGCAGATGACGTTGTCTTGTTGGCTTCTTGTCTTTAGGACTTACAATGCCTACTAGATCGTTTTACGACGGAATGCCAAACGGCAGGGATGTTGGTTAGTACCTCCAAGACTGTCTCTATGTTTCGTCTCGGATTCAGGTGCCAATGCCAATCCGGATTAAGGCAAAGGTCCTTCCTAATGTTGATGATTTTAAGTATCTCGGGGTATTGTTCTCTAGGGACAGCAGGAACATCAAACATATTGAGAAGCGGATTTGTGCAACTAACGCTGCAATGCGTTTCTTGTACATGTCTATTGTGGTCAAGCGGGAGTTGAGTCTTCGGGCGAAGCTTTCGGTTTACCACGCAATCTTCGTTCCCATCTTAACCTATGGTCATGAGCTTTGGGTTATGACCAAAAGGATAAGATCTCGAATACAGACAACCGAAATGAGGTTCCTTCCCGTGTGGCCGGTATTAGCCTTAGAGATAAGGTTAGGAATTCCGTCATCCGTGATGGACGATTGAGTCGGAGTAAAGTCTATGCTTATCCACATTGAGAAAGTTAGCTGAAGTAGCTAGGACACGTTCTGAGGATGTCTAAGGATCGCCTTCCTCGGTTGGTTTACCAGGCCGGACTGTCTGTTAAGAGACCTCGAGGTAAACCTTGATACCGGTGGAGATATCAAATCTCGAAACTGACCGATGACCGCCTTGGGCTATTTGAAAGAGAACTCAGGTCTGTCTCCCAGGATCGCCACGTCCGGAGTAGTTTTGTTCGTGCACCTCTTCCACGATCCGACACCCGGACCGGTGTTTGACAGGAAAAATCTTGTATATTTTTTTTATTTTTTCTTTTCGAAAAATTGTTTTTGTTGTCTTTTAATCTTAACAAGTTTAACGATCTAGCTAGCTACTTTTCGTTTTTTTTCTTCTGAATTTTCCCTTTTGAGATTAAGATACATTGATACAATGTGAATATAATCTAAATCTATATATTCTAAGATTTGAATGGCGTGTGAACATGGAAGATATTGACATAATATCACCCACTACATTACTTATTGCAGGATTATGTGAAATCAAACGGATATTTTATTTGATTGACTTGATACATCTTTGTATTTTTGCCGATGCATGCTCAAATGTCTAATAATTGTCGATAATCTTAAATTTAGAATTAAAATGTTATCGAATAGAAATAAATCTAAAAATCAAAAAATATATTTTAGATACAATTATAATTATTTTATCATAATTATCGAACGATTTGTTATAGAGACAATAATTTTCGAATTAAAATAATATAATTAAAAATTGTAATTTTTTATTTGGTTTAATATAATAATTAATTAATCTAACATTGGGGTGAAAGTAGATAATACATTTTACATATCAATTAAAAGTTCTCTTGTCCGATTATTCAAGAATTATTTTAATAAATCAGTGATCTTTACATAATCCTCGATCAATCGTATTCTTGACAACAGATAAGAACAAGAGACGAAAAACCAATTTGTCATTGATAGTAAATTTGATTATTAATCAAATATTTACAATTAATTATCATTTTAATCAGTAATCAAAATCAAATTTATTTGTTAAATGATCTGAATAATTAATATTTTAAGCAATATGTATTTGTGATGTTTTTGACATCCCAGTTCTTTAATATTATAGTTCTTGTGCATGTCATTTGAATATTATTATTATTAGATGAGCGAATTAGACGTAGACCACGTAAACAACTCTGATGCCCATGATGATTACAATGACAGTCAACTTGATGATATTAAGCAAGAACAATACGATAATACTTCTACTATTGCATCACATAAATACGGTGATAATTATTCAAATGAAATAAATTTGCATCAGCATATTCAGAGTCCATTTATCGTACAGGACGATCACTATAGTAACAACCATATGATCTCCGTTGACAGTAGCTCCCTTAACTATAATATCGTAAATGGGGAGAACGCTGATTACCATAATTCATCTAAGATAATTGCACAATCGATAGTAACGGAGTCAACACAACAGTCTGCTGATACCTTTACCAACAAAGGACCTCCTCCTCACCACCCAAGATATATAAATAGTCTGACGGGTGGTCATACTGTCCTTGATGCAATAAATATGAATGGCATTGCGCCTGGAGCACAATTAGCCACGAATAACAGCAGTAATCGTTTAAATGCTGCTCTTATTGAATCCTTATCGAAGTGTAATACAAGTTTGGAACAACGTAATTTACTTATGCGAATAATGCCATCAGTGTACTCTTCTACAGCAGCATTGTCGCCAGATAGTTTGGAACATAAAGATGAATTTGGTTTTAAGCATCTACACAAGACACACTTGAATACTTCGACTAATATGCAACTTCATCACCATCAGGCTGGTGGATCACCATTACATTCATCTGTCGCATCAATGGAATCCCAACGTACTGCTCAGCTACTAAGTCAACTTGGGGTCATCGCCGCTCAGCAACACCATCAACAAATACAGCGGCAACAACATAATCATCATGTTCATCACCATGAGCATCCTAATGATCACGATTGCGAGTACTGTGGACGTAATTATAGCAATGTTAGGAAACTTAAACGCCATATGTCTAGCAGTCATAAGAAAGAAAAAAAGTATGCTTGCGATGATTGCGGTAAAAAGTAAGTGGACCAATCAGATCTGCTAATAGAGTCTACGTATTTTATACTATTTATTAATTAAGAATAATTAAAAATAAATAATTATTATATTTATTTTATATAATTTATATTTGTAAAGTTAAAATACACAACAATTATTATGAATTTTATGAATTGATTAATAAATAACATACTATGTAACAGAAAAAGGATTAGGGGTCATCAGTAGGAACTGCTATACTATCAGGTTACGGTCCATATTAATCGACTCATAATAGCAACGGGATCAAAAACATACTAATGAAATTTTTCCTCTGATGGAATCTGACTAACAAGTATCTTATTCTAATATAATATATATTATTTGATATCCATAAAAACTTCTCGCGTAAGAGTTTAAATTTATTTTTAATAATATTTTGTTAATTTATATATTATACTATTTTCTGTTTGATTGAATTTTTAAGTAACCTAGATTAATTTTCATTAGGAGGAACTGCTTTGTTATCAGGTTTCGGCCCCTATTCTTCGACCCAACATATCAGCTTCACCAAACATGTGCTAATGACATATTTCCTCTGATGAAATTCGATTATCTAGTATCTTATTCTAATACAAAATATAATTTAAATTTATTTTTAATAATATAATGTTGTGTTGGTTTTATATTTAACTATTTTCTGTTTGATTTTTGTTTTATAGTAACCTAGTTTAAAATATGCATCTATTAAATTATTTAAATGATTTTGAAATCATTTAAAATCATTAATTCATAAAATTTCATTATTTAATGTATTATATTTTATATTATATGGTATGCATGAATGCTCATGCAAAATATGTTTCTTGTAAATTTAAATATGTCATCTTTACGATATAAATTAATAGTAGTTTTAGTTAATGTTAATTTAATGTTCATATCTAGATATACCTTCTTTATCATTAATATTGGTTTTATTAAGAATAAGTCTACCTAGATAAATGTGTTCGCTTATTGAATAAAAATTATTAGAGTTAAATACACATATATCATCAATGCATCGAAACATATATTTCATATATTTATATTTTTAGATTTAGTTTTTACACAGTTATGAACAAATTCATATTCTATAAAGCTTAAAAACAAGTCAGCTATAATTGGGCTACTATTACCACCCATTGGAACACCTTTTACTTGTCTAAATATAGATGTCCCTACTTTTAAATAATTTTGATTTATCAAGTATTTATATACGATGTATCAGAATAAGGATTAAATGTCTTAGCATGAACTAAAAGCTATACTTATACTTATATTTATTTATATTAAATAAATATAAAATTTTTAATATAAACTATAATTATTCAATACTTTATTCCATTCATACTTTTAGTATGCAACATCGGCATATACAATGTCCAATAAACGCATTACTAATACTGCTGATAAAAACATTCACTTAAAAAATAGCTAAGCAATTATTTCACGCCACGTCTTGTTTTTGACCTTTTCCTGTATTTTGGACATATACACACGTTTGTAACAGGTTATATATGTAAATACAAATATAAAGTCTTCTCTCGTTTCTTTTATTTCAGTAAATAAGATAGTGGATGCTAACTTCCTCTATCTTAAATCGTATATATTTTTAGGATACCCCGTATTTGTAATATTGGTTTATAATACCAAATGTTTAACTCGAATTGTATACAATATACAACTGTATACAGTTCCTTGTTTTAAAACGTCGAATAATTAAAATATATAATTTCAAAATATTAAAAGCGTTTATTAAATAATGCATAAATAATGCATACGTAATTCCAAAGTAGTTGTCAAATAACTACTTTATGGATTACTCAACGTTAATTATCAAGTAAAACTCATCATAATATAGTGTTTAACACAAATTAGTTATTAATTGCCAACTATTGATTTAAATGATATTAATTATAATAATATAATTATTATAACTCTAATATTATAATTATTAGCTATATTGATATGGCTTTTAATTGATTAAATATAGTATATTATAATATTAAATAATATAGCTTGTCATTCTATTAAATAAGCTATTATGATATTATCATATCATCATTTATCATTAATAACAATGATAATTCTGGTTCATGCAGATATGATACAAATAGATCTTTTGATATAATTGGAAAATTATACATCATAAGGACTTGACTTCAATTTTATGTGTTGAAGAGAACATAAACCCAGAATCCAATTGGATTCAAGAATTTAAATTAAGATGAATAGAATCACTGATTAGAACAATTTATTAATGTTTTTCGAAAACATTTAATTTGTTTCAATTTATTACACAAAAATACTATTATTTTTAAAATAATAATATTAAAATATTAATTAAAATATTTTATTTATTTTTACCTTATATTTCTCCTTTGTGTGTAACGTTTAGGTTATTAATAGTTTGCGATTTTTACGAATTGCCAAGTAATCATTTTGGAAAATGATTTACTAATCATTTTTAATAATTTCACAAATTTCTAATTTGTCAATAATTTTCAATAATTTGTTTCTACAAAAGAGATTATATACAAATTAAAAATAATCATGTATAATTACTTAAATAAAATCAAAAATGTTCTTATTAAATAAATGTGTTAAGATTTGGTTACAAACACATTTTGCAAGAACACAAAAACTTACATTATGGAATAAAGCCGTATGCGTGTTCGTTATGCAACAAACGGTTTGCAGCCAAGTCAAACCTTATCCAACACCGGCATCGTCATGTTGCCAATCAACAGCAACAGTCGTCGACCGAATATCTAAACGACGAAATGTCGTTTAATTCCTCAAAAATCAATATAAGTGAACATAATTCGCCGACAAGAATTGGTTCTGCTGCAACTCTAGACGATACAGCTGCGGAGAGAACACTTAATTCAATTGATATGTTATCCGAATCACAACAACACATGACATCATCGTTACAGATGAATGCGCTAGCATCAATTCAATCTTGTTCACAATGTGACAGTAGGTAATCAACGCAATGATCTTGCATGATACAAATCGGTTTTTCTGAATTTGACAACATGTAATTTCTTGCATTCTTTCAGGTTTGCAAGCGAGCGAGCATTACGAGCACATGAGATGAGTGCTCATGGTAGTCGACAAATAAGGAACAGCAACGTAATGTCATTTCGGTGCGTAATTTGCGGTCAGACATTCCTAAACGGAAATCTTTACGCCGATCACTGCCGCACAGTCCATCCGGACTCTAACGTTAATCCAAAAAGGTATTGTTGTTTTAAATTTTGCTTTTAATTGTTGCTTTCTTCAGCACATATATGACAAGAAGTTCCAAGATCAATAGCAGCATGAGAAATTCTAGCGAAGCATCTGTTTCAGCGTCTGTAGTATCCGCAGCTTACATTCGATCAACGCAAGCGCCTACATTTAAAACTAAATGTGACGAAGACGATATAGTGGGGTACGTTAGCAGATTGATTCTATTTTCTTACATCACATTCTTGATTTTGTTTCTATTGCTGCATAAAAATCGCAATAGAAAAAAATCATTTTCATGGTAAATCATTTTACCTACTACGAGCTACTGTAATAGTCAAACATTAAAAATATGCATCATTATTACTCATGAGAAGAGTTTTCTAGAATAAATCTTCGCATAAGACATCAAAGTGTGTCAGGTGAGTACGCAATTTTTGGTATAGAATCTTAGCAGCTTCCACTTTTGATAAAGCAAACGCTATTAAAAAATGTCAGCTTAAACAACAATGAGGCCAATGATCAAGTAAAATGTCAAAGTGTCTAAAAATCAACATTAGTGTTATCAAATATTTTCAAAAGCGGGAGTTTTACACCCAGACTTTTTACATCAGAAGGCATCTTCGATATATTTTCTTTTGACATAATTTTATTTTAAATAATAAAATGTTTTATTATGAAACATTTGATTAATTTAATCTTAATTTAATTTCTAACTATTTCCGCAGAACTTGTGTTCGATGAATGCATATGGAACGTTTGCATTAGTAGAGTTATGTACTACTTTCATTAGAAACCTTAAATGATTACTTTTGCAAAAAATATCGGTAAATTATCATTGTAATCATTATCGTTTTAATGGTATTGTCGTATATTTAAAATTATATGTTGAACGAGAAGCGGTTATTAATTTTTCAAATTAGGTCATCTATTCTTTATTATTTATTCAAATTAAATAAAAAATTCTTAATTTTTCAAATAGAAAAAATTATTCAAGTCATTTTATAACGAATTGTAATTTTAGGCCATAAATATCGGTAAATTATCATTTTAATGATTGAACAAATGAGATTTTAATAGGATTGTCGTATATTTAAAATTATATGTGAAACGAGAATCGTCAATTACAACATCGATAAGGATAAATCTTATTTACATAATCTTACAGTATATATATATATATATATATATATATATATATATATATATATATATATAATCACGAAAATGTCCTTTGATGAAAAATTGCCACCATTGATATTATTGCCACCTATAATATATTATTATATATTATAATATAATATTATTATAAAATATAATATTATAATATGACATTATATTATTAATTATTACTTAATTAATTAATTTCTCCACATATTAAAGAAATGAAATAAGAAAATTATGTGTTCAAAAATCAATCACTGAGAACATTTTGGTGATCAACGTAATGTTGTAATAACCTAAATTATTTAATTCTTTCTAAATTCATTTTAAGAGTGTGGAATATATAGGTGTTAATATAATATTTGTGTTTTAGTAATAATATAAAAATAGTACACTCTTAATCAACGAGCGTTTCTATTTTATAATTTTAATACAAACTATGCAGATTTTAAACTATTGAAGTTTCTACAATTTAAGATTCTTTAAATGTTCATTCACTACCGATTGGACTTAGTAATCTAAAAGTAAATGTTTTAAAATGTATTTAATATTAATAAAGTAAAATATTTTTAGAGTAAAAATATTTACAAATAAAGTAAAAGTATTTGAAAGCAAATAAAACTATTTCAAATACACATTTGTTATTTTTATTCAAGAATAATGAAGTCCTAAATTAGCGTATAAATTCAGTTTATAATTTGTGTATACAAATTATAAATTCAGTTTTAATTTGTGTTTGTACAAAAAACTAAATTCAAAATACATATTTGTTGAGTTTAATTTTAATTAATATTTTGAAAATTCTAAAAAATGTTTGAAAATTCTTTAAATAAATCAGATTCTTAATTTTAATAAGAAATTTCGGACCTTTAATTTTGGAAACAAAATTTTCCTACATGCAAGCGAACAAATATTTATGATCGTAATTATATCCGGAAAATTGTCTGATAATTAATTGTCTCCAAACAATTTAGGTATATCAATTAAATATTATACGTTATACAAAAATTGATATTTTGATGACTTTTTTATTCTGTACGCTTCTTTAATGCTATCTATAAGCCAAGAGCAGCACGATACATTTCAGTGTTGGTGGACCTCATCAGCTACCGATCCAATACCTACGTTTCACATTTCGGTCCTTTTAAGTGTTCAGTCATTGCTACAATGGAAATTTTAATGACATAATAATTTTTAACTATTTTTATCATGCACGCTACTTTAATCATATATTTAAACAATATTAAATTAACTCATCAGTTAATTTTATCCTATATATAAGCCAACAGCAGTACGCTGCATTTAAAGATTGGTGGACCTCATCAGCTACCGATCCAATACCTACGTTCCGGTCCTTTTAATGTTGACTGACTGACGATCACTCGACTCATCTGCTTTATTGGCATTTTAAATTTAATGAAAGTCTTTCGTCTTACATTTTGCGAATTTAATTGAAATCATTTATGATTTCAAATTTAATTAGCGTTGGTAGTGGAAGGTGCAACTTTAATTAGTCAATATTACAATATCTAATTAACATCTTACGGCTTCATCACATTCAGTGTATCTATAGTCATGATTGTATCTACGTATATAAAATACGTAAACTCAGTTAGCTGATCTGATTTGATTATATGGACATGCATTGGAAATAAGTATTTTTGTAAACATCTTATATTTTATTGTGATCGATCGCACGTTATGAAAAAAATAAAAATCCTAACGTTACTTCGATATTACTGTTCATCAAGGAATAATACTACCTACTGCTGGCCGCATATTAAAATCACTATTGATATTTTAATAAATAAAAAATGGTCATCAAAATTTCAATGGTAACAATGACTGCAAAGTATATCAACTTAAAATTAAGAAGCAAACTATATATGACTAGTTTGAAAATTGCAATTAATTGCAAAAATAGGTCGGTTTTTAAATTAAAGGAAGATCTTTCCCCTACCAACTCTGATTTAATTTAAAATCAGAAATGATTTCAATTAAATTTGCGAAATGTAAGACTAAAGTCTTTTATTAAATCTAAATGTTAATAAAGCAGACGAGTCGAGTGATCGTCAGCCAACAATAAAAGAACTGGATCGGGTAGCTAGTGCATGATCTCGATTTGTCTCGCTTAAGATTGAGGTTGGCGTTCATCTCTTCAGATTGTATATATTGTATCGTCGTATTGTATCGTTTGTATTTTATCTCTCTAATTTTATTTATTTCTCAAAAATTTTTTAGCTTTTGTCTCTTAAACGTTTTTAGGCTAAATATTAATAATTATTTTTAATATAAATTGATATTTTGATGACTATTTTATTCTGTACGCTTCTTTAATGCTATCTATAAGCCAAGAGCAGCACGATACATTTCAGTGTTGGTGGACCTCATCAGCTACCGATCCAATACCTACGTTTCACATTTCGGTCCTTTTAAGTGTTCAGTCATTGCTACAATGGAAATATTGATGACTTAATAATTTTTAACTATTTTATTCTGCACGCTACTTTAATCATATGTTTAAGCTAACAGCAGTAAACTACATTTAAGTATTGGTGGACCTCATCAGCTACTGATCCAATACATACGTTTCAAGTTTCGGTTCTTTTAATGTTGGCTGACGATCACTCGACTCGTCTGCTTTATTAACATTTAGATTTAATAAAAGACTTTAGTCTTACATTTCGCAAATTTAATTGAAATCATTTCTGATTTTAAATTAAATCAGAGTTGGTAGGGGAAAGATCTTCCTTCAATTTAAAAACCGACCTATTTTTGCAATTAATTGCAATTTTCAAACTAGTCATATATAGTTTGCTTCTTAATTTTAAGTTGATATACTTTGCAGTCATTGTTACCATTGAAATTTTGATGACCATTTTTTATTCTGCACGCTGCTTTAATCCTATCTATAAGCCAAGAGCAGCACGATACATTTCAGTGTTGGTGGACCTCATCAGCTTCTGATGTAATACCTACCTTTCACATTTCTGTCCTTTTAAATGTTAACTGACAATCTCTCTATTCGTCTGCTTTATAGGCAATTCGATTTAATGAAAGACCTTTGTCTTACATTTTCCAAATTTACATTCTTATGTTGGCTTATTGACAGGATAAAGATAGTCATGAAAATTTTAATTGTAATAATCGCTGCCCAAGTATATCAACTTAATATTAATTTATTAACAATATTGACATGTATGGCATCGAAAAATTGATATATTACTTTTAAAACGCTGATAAATAAGGTGTTGTGCATTGTCTGTTTTGCGCAACCAAGCTGTGTAATTTAAATGCGTGCATCTAAATTACTTACTCATATCATTTAACTGTCTTAGTGTTTAGTAACATATATACATTTAAAAATAAAAGCCTTAATTTTACGATTGTCTATAATTTAGATTTATAATTTCAGATATTTTGTAAATTATGAATTTATTAATAAATAATATACGACATATCAGAATTAATATGTCCTTACAATGATGAATTAAAACACTGCCTTTCAAGATTATCATAGAGAAACAGGGAATTATCAAGCAAATGCACAATGGAGGTAACCCAGCTGTAAATAGCAATTACCGTCCGGTCATTTTAACTTCGGTGGTGTGCAAATTGTTGGAACGAGTAGTGGTTCACGAACATAAAATTATTAGAGACTATTTTTTTCTTACATTTTGCAAATTTACATTCTTATGTTGGATTATTGATTGGATGAAAGCAGCGTGCAGAATAAAAAATGGTCATCAAAATTTCAATGGTAACAATGGCAGCACAGGTTTATCAACTTAAAATTAGGAAACAGACTCTATACGACTAGTTTGATTTTAAAAATTAATTGCAAATATACGTAGGCTTTCAAATTGAAGGTAGCACCTTCCCCTACCAGCGCAGATTTAATTTGAAATCAGAAATGATTTCAATTAAATTCGCAAAATGTAAGACGAAAGTCTTTAATTAAATCTAATTGATGATAAAAGCAGACAAGTCGAGTGATCGTCATCAAACATTAAAAGGACTGAAACCTGGGTATTGGATCTGTAGCTGATGAGTTCAAGCAATACTGAATGTAACTGTGAACCATCAGCTATTGGTCCAATACCTAAGTTTCACGTTTCGTCCTTTTATTATTGGCTAACGATCATTCTATTCGTCCGCTTTTTTTGGCAATTAGATTTAATGAAAGACTTTCGTCATACATTTTGCAAATTTAATTGAAATCATTTCTGATTTTTAATTAAATTAGCGATGGTATAGGAAGGTGGTACAAACCCCTACCATTTTTATATAGTGATATAAAAATTACTATGGCATTAATTGTATAATATCCCGAAATCAATGATAAACGTGAATATACAATGAATATCAAAATGTCAATTGTAGAAAATATATTCTTTTTCTTGATAGCTTCAAAATATCATTCACTAGTAAGAACAGAAATCTGTATCATTCACTAGTAAGAACAGAAGTTGTATTTTTCATGCGAAAAATACAACTTCCATGTGAAAATTAACATTTTCACTTGTATTGAATATGTTAGCTTACAATTCGTAATTAAATTTTTTTTTCAAAAAATGTAAGATTTTCGTCTTACATTTTGCAAATTTAATGAATTTAAAATATATTAAATATATAATTGCATATATTCAAATATATGCAATTTATTAATTTGTTATCTATTTTTTTAATTTATTATTAGATTGGATATTTTATTAATTTGGATACAAATTGGATGTAAAGTATACAAGTGTATATATTATATTATTATATATTATAATAGTAAACGTATACATCGCGTAGTTGTATCAAATTAACAAATGCAGTATCGCAAAACGATTAGTCACCAAAAATATAAAAGAATACTTTATTTATAATAGAACATGCACACTTTTCCAAGTGTGCATGTTCTCTAAGGAAAATACCGCAACATGCCCAACTGAATATGTTTGCGTACCCTTCAAGGAATCACAAGAGACCATGCCATAAATAAGTTATTAAAATGACTTACTGTTTTACTTTTACGTTTCTCAGCTTTGTATATATTTCTGGTTTTGTGGATTTCACAGTTTTATCGCTGATGATGCTCATGCATTGATCGAAAATTCTAATAAAGTTTGTACCATTATGTTCTGTATTCTCAAAAATAAAAGGAAATGCGGTGAAATACTGTAGGAAATTTGTTGCCGGATTCAATTACTATCACCAAATATGTTGTAGTTTAATGCTTTTGGTATCTTTTAATTTTTTTTAATTTATAAAAATATTTTTAAAAAATATTCCATTTCTTGTAAATTAGTTGTAAATTTTCTTTCATGTTATATAGGTGTGGTGATGAATATCATCAACAAACATTTTCGAGTCTTTATCCGATTAAAGACAAATTACTAAGTGCGATAATCACTGCGGCTGCTGCACCTGAAGATAACCACTGGGTGAAGAATAAAATGATTTCTAATACGGAATCAAGTCAACAAGTTCCACATTGTAGGAACATTATAAGTCCAAGCCAGGAACAAGTCCGTAATAATTCAAGCACAACAAGTGCAGCAGAGTGTACACGCGATTTACGATTGAACTCCGCCAAGACGGAAAGTGAAGAATCTATAAGCATGGGCATTATTGATACATTTCAAGTCACAACTACAAATGCAGACAAAACGGTATCTGATATGGGTGTACAAGTTGATTTCTGCTCCCACCCTTCTGAATACGAGTCTTTATCAATGGATGACTTACTTGCGCGTTATGTTGCACAAGGGCGTCTCTTTAAGTGTAGACACTGCGACACATATTTCAAGGAAAGAGGTATATACTCTATGCACGCTGTTTTACACGGAGATGAATGCCCATGGCAGTGTTCCGTATGTGGACGCAAAATGAACGATCGCAATGAGTTTACATTACATTTTGTAAATCAACAACATCACTGCGCATAAATTCCACTCCTTTAAAGTGATTTTTTTGTTCAACTATTTAAACATCATTTGTAGATCAGCTTATTTTTGTATTATTTTGTACAGTGTATGTTTTTCGGTATTGTATAAGAATATTTATATTCCTGTTGTTTTATCAATTTATGTAGTCTGGATCTACCAAGACTAAAATAAATTTACTTAGAATAATGTTAAAAAATTAATGCTAATTAATATTAATATATAATGTATGCTATGATCGTAAGTCATTTGTGTGATTAGACAATTGGTTAACCAGAACCTTTCAGTTGTGAGCACATTAGAGAAACTTAATCGCTCAGGCTAATATGCCGTGATCTCTCACGTCAAAAATAAAAATCTAATCGTACTAAAAAGTTGCCTGTTAAATTATGATTTAACTTCAGCGTAACTTAGATTTCAATATTTGACGTTGTTATGGGATTATAATAAAGTTTTTAAGAGACATTTTAAAATATATTTTAGATATAGATAAAATTAGATTAATAGAAACTTAAAATATTTTTTATTTTTATAAATTAAAAATTATGATAAATAAAAAAATTTAAAAGTTTTTATTTATATTAAGCTAAAATTGAAAATTGAAATTTAAAATAAAAATCAATTGTTATGAATTGACTAATAAATAACATACGATGTATAAGTAAAAGAATTAGGAGGTCATAAATAGGAACTGCTATGTTATTAAGTTTCGGTCACTACTCCACGACCCAACATAGCAGGGGGCCAAGTATCTGCTAATATAGTATTTACTCTGATGAAATTTGATTATCTCGTGTATCTTATTATAATGCAAAGTTTATTATTTATTATCTTTTAAAAAATTTCTGCTAATGATTTTAATTTTTTTTATATTATTGTGTTGATTTATATATTTTACTATTTTCTGTTTGATGGTATTTTTATAGTAACCTAGTTTAAAATATGCATCTATTAAATTATTTAAATTATTTTGAAGAAAACCAATATTGTGACAAATTATTGCAATTCTTGAAATTTCATTATTTAATGTATTATATTTTATATTATATGACATGCATGAATGCTCATGCAAGGATATGTTTCTTGTAAATTTAAATGTGCCATCCTTACGATATAAATTAAAAGTAGTTTTAATTGATGTTAATTTAATGTTCATATCTAGATATACCTTCTTTATCATTAATATTGGTTTTGTTAAGAATAAGGCTTTCTGGATAAATGTGCTCACTAATTGAATAAAAATTGTTAGAGTTAAATACACATATATCATCAATAAATCGAAACATATATTTCATATCTTTATATAATTTAGATTTCTTTTTTACACAGTTATGGACAATTTTATATTCTATAAAGCTTAAAGTTAGTCAGCTATAATTAGGCTACTATTACCTCCCATTGAACCACCCTTTGTCTAAATATAGATGTCCCTACCTTTAAACAATTTCGATTTATTAAAATATTTAAGGATTCTGATAATTCAATTTTATCCATATATTTATATTTACTTGATGGTTTAATTTTTGTTAAATATGCGTTATAGTTATTATAACATATATATATTTTTTTCCGAATATAAAATTTATTAATTTTACTAACGGTTTTTTAATATCTACTAAATCTAGATTTGTATAAAGCGGACTAAAATCGTATGTATTTATATTTTGAAAATTTATTCTATTTGTTTGTTCAAAAAATTCATTTGAAGAATTAATACTGAAATAGTGTTTTATACCAGTATTAATTTCGATTACCTTGCAATATTTTTTAAAGTGTGCTTTAATTACTTTAAGTATTTTATTCATATAGACAGAAAGTGGTTTTAATGTACATTTAAACGCACTACATATGAACCTAGGTTTTATTGGATTTTTATGTAATTTTGGATTCCAATATAATATAGGTATAGTTTTATTATCTAATTCAACCTTTATACCCTTTTTATCCATTATAGAACAATGACTTGTAATAATTGTTTCTAAACTTAACTCACTACTTTCATATGTTGGATTTACATTTAAATCATTAGAATTAACCTCTCGTTATAAAGCTTTTTGCATATGATAACAAAGCGGAAAACCACTTTTTTAATAAATTTGATAGAATTTTTTCTTTCACAAATTAAGTGATAGTTAAACTTCACAACATTTTTAAGCATAAACCAGATTTTAACAAAGACGCCATTGTTTATAAAATACCTTGTAAAGAATGCGAACAGTTATATGTTGGTCAAACAGGTTGAGGATTGGATAAGCGTATTAAACAACATAATTATAATGTGCGAAAAGGGACCAATTCAAGTGCTGGTGCTCAGCATTTTGTGAGTTATAATCATTCCGTTGATTTTGAAAATGCATCTATTTTAACATTTGAAAGTACCATGTTATCTCGCATTATTTAAGAAGCGTATTATATTTAAAAAGAACATTATTTAATGCTTAATAATAAATCAGATTAAAACCTTAAATAAAATTATAATTTATTATTCCAATATTACATTATTTTAATTTTTTCAATTCGTATGTTTTTTCTAATTGTATTATTATTTTGTTTTGGTTTAGATTAAATTATAATTTATTACTCTACTTTTACATTTTTTTATTATTAAATTCGTATTTTTTGTAACTTATGTTATGATTTTGATTTTTTTTTGTTTTATGATTCTGTTTTTTCTTTTCTTTTGTTTGTTTTAAAATGTGTGTAAAATTGTAGTATGATTGTTTTGTTTCTCGGTATTTTCTTATTCTTTTATGTAAAAAATGCGGAGCAAATCAATGCTAGTATTTTTGTAGAAATGTTGCAAGCACGGGGTAAAGAAGAAAAATTGTGATACATTTTATTGTAATCCTGATGATGACAGCAGGAGCTATAGAAATATAGAATTTTTTATCAAATAAAGGATAATTTCTGCTTCTTTGTTCGTGTAATAACTATGGATTATACATATTTGAGACTTTACAAGTCCAAGCACGCCGGCAAAGGGCCATGTTACCCGTCCCACCGATGGAGCAGGATGTGTCTTTTCAGATGCCAAGGAATTATAAACGCACAAGTACAATTGTATTGACCATACTCAATATTCATTTGGGCCGTTGACTATTGAGACACTTAGAGAATTGTGTCCGTCTACCGCCAAGCTTTTCAAAGATTTTGGAAAGATACTCGATCGGGTCACTGCAGACCAGCGCGCAGGTTCATTTATCATGCAGCGTCTAAGCACTGCTGTACAAATGGGCAATGCAGCATGTATGCTGAAGTCTATCGTTGCCGCGTCCGCAGCCCAGACAGAAGTCTACAACATTGAATTAAATAGCGTTGATGAGGGATTGCAAAGGTCGAGGTTTGATCGAAGACTGTCTGTCAACATTTTGGATGACGACGAAATCATCGCTGACGACAATATCACCGATATTTCAACACTAACCAGCAACAATGAAATTACAAAATCAAGCCGGGCAAATCAAAACTAAAGCGTATCCTCAATCGACGAGGATACGCTATAGGTACCTTAAAGATGCGTATTCGTTATGGTGCTAAACCGCAGGTATCATGGAGAAAATGTTGATCACGATAGTAATCAACGTTTTGTTTAATGAACATTGAATCAACATTTAATCAAATTTAATCAACATTGAATTAAACCATGTAATTCTGCAAACAAAATTATTAATGTAAAATAATAATAAAATATTGTTGATATAACTAAATTTAATTTAATTGAATATTATCTGATCACGGCTAAAACCTTGACATGAACACCAATGTACATTAACAATAGTCTTCATTAATTAATGTCAGTATAGAGTCAACACAGTATAGAGTCAAAACAGTATAGAGTCAGTTTAGAATTCTAAAGTCAGTTTAGTGTACAAACAGCATATAGTCGGTTTTTGTTGTTTAAGTGTTCCCGATTCCTTCAATCAGAATAAACATTGGCAGGAAAAGTAAGTCATCTGTTATTGCATTACCACTAGCAATGAAGAGCTTGGTTTATGGAATTCGATAAAGGTGCTTTTTAAATCCTACTTGTAAGGTCCTGGTAAGCGGATTATTCGTGATGAATAGTCTCACCAGTATAATTAATAGTATATGAATACGTACTTGAAGGATTTATTGAGCTGCTTAGGGGTGCTGTACTTTAATCTAATTGTACAGTAGCCTCCTACCGATGAAAGTCAAAAGTCGAAGCAATATAGAGTCAGTTTATGTTGTTTCAGTCTTTCTGATTTCTATATCGCAAAGACTCCCGATATAGAAACTTCCCGATTCAAATACGCATAAATAACTCAATTTGAACTTTATTATTAAAGTTGAAAAGTTATTTGATTAATAGTTAAATTATGTTTAAGTGAAAGAGAATAAATAACATAAACGCTTTATTTTGGTTAAAATCTTTCAATTTATTTAAAATTAACTTAATAAAATTATTTATTATCCAATAAACATAAACAACTCAATTTCAACTTAAGTATTAATTTTGAAAAGTAATTTGATTTATACTTTAATTATACTTACTCGAAAGGGAATAAATAACGCAATCGCTTTATTTTGATTATAATCTTTTTATTTATTTATTACATAAAATGATATATTATCCATTACGTATAAACAACTCAATTTCAACTTTATTATTAAGGTTGAAAAGCTATATATTTATAGTTAAATTGTCCAGGAAAAATCAAATACTCTAAAACTTGTATATTTGTACATAATGTAGTCGCTGTCAGAGAGGCTACTATGATATAATAAATCGATCTAAAAGTATTATTTAATTATATAACTATATAATTATATTCAATTACATTCTATGCAATTAAACACCAATTATGGAACGTCAATATTAACATTATTGACGTTTACAAAATCTTATTACACAAATTTAAGAATACCATCAGCTTTGTTAGCTATATCAGCATCTTTGTTAGTTTATAAGCAAGTCTTTCATTTATTAGACGCAAAAAAGAGAAGATTATTAAATTGGGCGTAATAGTTTTATATAGCAGGAAATACATATTTCCCTCTGAACAAATAAGTCTTTAAGCTTACTCCCAAACAAGTACTTTAATATACATATTTCAGATGGAGGAATAATACTTATATGTACAACTTACAAAACTTATACAATCGTTAAGACTTGGTTATTTGCGCTTTTGAATCCCTTATGATTGTGAACAAGAAATGAGCATTTTGAGACTAATTTCCATTGAGCGAATTTTAGGAAAACATATCATTAAATAAGAAAGACATCGCATCGCAATTTTACCTTTCACTTATTGCAATAATGAGTAATAATTACTAGGTAAACAAAAAATATTTTCAAATCTGTTGCTTTCACCGTCAGGTACATCAAGTGCTGACAAAATAATGAAATAAAAACTCATAAGGTTCGAACCTTATGGTCATAAATTATCCGATCCATCTCATGTCTTTTCTTTTTTCTCGAATCGGTTATGCATACATGATTCGATGATTACATATTTAAAAATACTAGCATGTTTCAATTTATGTGCGTGCGATTAGTGTATCATCTCGGTTATGTCTATTGAACTTCATATCACTTCGTCACTTCCTGAATTAATCAATTAAACGTAAACACCTATCGCTTTCTCCGATATATTGCAAATGATGCAAATAGTACCAATTCATTCTGACTACTTGACCTTTGTTGTTCAACTGTTTTATTTATAGACAGCACGTGCCGTCAATTTAAAAAACCGGCTTTATTAAGGTTCTTTATAAAGGTAAAGGTGATGCAAATTCTACAAATTCATAATGAAACATAGTCTTCCTCAAGCATGTCTACAAGTTTCTTACTCTCGCAATCACTTACCGTTAAATTAAATACCGAAAAATTTGTCTTTCTACGAAACAATACGGCTTTAGTCGCGACCGTTCACCGGTTGACGCTTCAGGAATTGTTTGATATCATGTGAAAAACTGTTTCTCTCTGAAAACATAGCTCTACACAATGTTTATAAACTTGACAAAGACATTTGTAATTCCATTTTAAATCCTAAAGTACCCCATGTGTTCGATGGATTGAATATTTCTGAAGTTATTGTTGCAAACTGCGGAGTAACGCAATGAGATTCGTTAAGTTAGCAGTTATTGTCCTTCTTCCTTATGGATCTGCAATCTTATCTGAGAGAATCTACATCACGGATCAGTTTTTTACTCTATGCCGATGACCAAACCATCCTGTCTTAAAATATTAAAACAGCTCAAGACTCACTCAACGCACTTGAAAACTTTTAACAGTCACATCAACCAGAAATTAACATTGACAAGTCTAAGGTCATCAGATTAAGAAAAGGAGGACATTCATGTAGTTCTGATTTCCTTCAAATCAACAACTGCGCACTACGTTTCTGTCTTAAATTATATAGGTTTCCTGCTCATGTCGCGATGGACGTTCAGCAAGTATCTAGACCTTGACGCTAGTAAGATCACGATAGTTCCTTCTATGTTACACAATATTGGATCGTTATCATTTTGTGGCGATATGCAATACTTTTCCATACAATACAATATGGCCTTTGAGTATTTTGAACGGATCCTTTTACATCCAATACTAAGCAAATTGACAAGTGGCAATGATGATTTATAAAGCGTGCTCTAAGTGTATCTCCAAATCATCTTCAGCAGTTTCTGCATTTACAACGGTTCATACGTTTATATTTCCAAAATCTTCTCCATTTACCACGCAATAATAATTTATCCAACCACTAAATAACTTTAATGCCAAAAAATCTAACATTGACCGGAATTATGTGTAACACCAGCATTTATCCAATTTAATTGAATATATCCTAAAGCAATGGCGAGCATCACTTAACGGAAATCACCCCAAATACTGCAGAATTCAAATCCCATACACAAACGCGGCTCAACGTGTACCAACAGATTTTGCCACAATCGATGTCAATCGCTTCTCCATGTTTTCACATGTCCACAACTTTATCGTTTTAATATTAAGCAAAAAGATGAAATGCGTTACACTCACTAACAATTATAAATCTGCCTCTTCAACCACATTTTTCGTTTCGTCAGTGTCAGTCAAACTATTTATATAGAATTATTTGTATATAGTCATTATACTTCTATTTGCTCAATGCCGAGAGGCGAAGTGGCTTTAATAAATTATCTCTTATAAATTATTATAAACATTGTTTATAATAATTATTAATAATTTAAGAAACGACTCGCGAAGAGTCGTTTCTTTTTTTGTAACTCGAAAAGATACAATTATCCAGTTGTAAAAGTAATCTGGTCAAAAAGTCCAAGTCTACTTTAATTACAATCCCGAGTTATCTTTCATTACTAGAACAGCATTTATCTCGACTTGTGTTTATTCAACAAGGACTATGAAGATGATAACTCTAAATGCATGCGAGGAACTTGCATATTTGAGAATAGTATGTCTAAACAACTTCTACTATTTGAAGCTTCATATGACCAGCTCTCACAAGGGAAATGCAATCGAATCAAATTGATTCTAAGTATGAAGCAAGTTGTCGGAGCTTTTTAGGCGTTGGAAATTATACCCTAGCATTAAAGTCAACTGTAAAAAATCTTAAAAACAATACATCCTGGAACCTTCATAAATGTATTCAATAAGCAGTGAGGATTCATGCGTTTAAATTCTAATGAAATCGGCCAAATTGCCTCTAGAGTTTATGTCACAATTTGATCTGATTGATCGCGATTACCACATCGTACTGACAGGCAGTTAGCACACATCTTACAACCAGCAACGCAAGAACAGCTTCTCACAGTGCATCATCGCGGTTAAAATCGCGAAACTTTTTAAATTCAACTAACTCGAAAATGACCGATTTGGGTCAAAAGAGATCAAATGGATCAACAGAAATCTCAAATAATGTAATGTATTTTTTTAGACTCAACGTTTTTCAAATATTTTATTATAAAATATTATAATATTAATATTTATAATATTTACATAATATTATATATTTATTATATTATATAATATTTTATTATATATTATCTCATTCTTTATTCAGTTTTGGAAATCAATATAATTAACACGATCATTGATAATTATATATTTAACTATATAATGTAAATAATTCCATATTATATAAATACATGATATATTATATTATACATATATAGTTCGAATTGTAATTTCAAAAATAATTCAAAAATATGTCAAAATACATAGAAATCACAACACACGGTAAATATCATTGATTATGGATTATTTGAGGAAACCATTTAAAATCTAATTTATAAACAACATTTCGCACAATTATAAATGTTTTTTAAACATCGTAAAAAACTTAGACTTTAAAAAACTTATAAATTTAGACGTAAAATAACTAAGAGAGTTAAATATAAAATAATATACACAATAGCTTAATCATCTGGAATAACAATTAACTTATTACAAGGTATCCCACGAAATTCCCTTTAACCGAAATTACCAAATTTTTATGAAACACCACAATTAGAATACGAGTGCGATATCCCTCAACAAGGAACATAGATATTCAATTGATTTACAACACACATCTTTTAACGAAGCCGTACGCACAGGGTACGTCTCGGGTGCGTAGTTAAAATATCGAGTCGTTCCAGCAACGCGCGAAGGGAGGAAATCCTTGGAGATCCTATCGAACGAAGTTGTACGCTCAAGCCAAGTTCTAAAGTGCGCGTTGTCCTTTGTCTTATGACAATGCGTGCAACTGAAACAGATCCAAACGTACCAAATAAGGAGCTGCCAAGTATAAATGCCAGATGATCAGACTGCAGGAGTATTTCGAAGCAATAGCTAGTAGACTTCTATGTAAACAAGGTCGTGCTCCGAAATGTCCCGGTTTGGGTATGCCACCGGTAGCTAATGCTACACCTTCCAATTTGAATTTGAAATATCTCAAAATTTTGCAATGATGACATATAATTTTTATTGCGTTATCGTAAACATCACAGTTATATTGACCTAAGTTGAAAATATTAATATATTTGAATCATTCAAAAAAGAGTTATTTAAAATGTTCTTTCAAAATATGCATATTTTTGAGCTTATTTTAATTTTGGTCGGACAATCGATCCTAAATAAGACATTAAATCCATTTTGTTGCAACTTATCTTCATTATTCCTTTTATATCCACTTTCTCCCCCACCGCTTGATGTCTGTGAACCTCAACAGTTGAGGTCATATTTACTGGAATAGTGAATGAGGTACCAAATTGTTGATGGTCAGCGACATCAAGCGAAGGAGAGGAAAGGGGGATAAATATGTGATTAAACTATGCGGTTGCATTTAATAGGACTAACATGTTCAAAACCGTTTAACTTATAATTTTTTAATAAGGCACAACGGTTGCGAATATATACCCAATAAGTAAATTATCGGCATAGCTTAAAATTTCTTAGACATTCGAATATGGACTCTTATTTATCGTCATTTCGATGACGACTGTGACAAATGAATTCGACCACATATGAGTCGATCATTGAGCGATGTGTACTCCATCGCTTTCTATTGCCTGATTTAAGCTGGTTCCATGTTGACTCAATTTGTTGAAAATGAATTCCAGTTAAAATAAACATTTAAAAAAATTCAAAATGTTCTTTTAAAATATGCATATTTTAATTTGGCCGTTTCTGGAAAATTGGCTTCTTTGATTACCTCGGTAGCGAAGACTCTGTCAGAACAATGGATATAAGCTGAACTTCTATGTTTCTAGAAATACGCGCTTGTACTTCCACAAAAGCAAACTGATAAACGTGTCACAAAAGCATTGAGCGAACACATACGTGAATGATGCACTACGTTCAGCCGATCATCTTTACTATCTAAACCCGTAGATCTCAATATACCCAAGCACAACGACGCTGACTGCGCTAAACCGCTGAGCGAGAAGAACATCTCTGTCAACGAGTATTCGAAAAGATAAACGATATGGGCGTGACTCTTGATTAGTTCTGCTAATAACATTGCTACCCGAGACGAACAGCTACTTCAAATTCAGCGTGCAAAGCACCCAGCACATCATCCCACGCAACACATTCAGATGATGCTAGCGTCGATATGCATTCGGTTATCCGACTTCTCATTGTACCAGCTTTTCGATCGTTACTTTCGATCGTTTGGTTACCGATGGGTTAAGTGTACTGCACTTAGTCGACTTAACTGGAGTAACCGCAGGAATAAACGGAAGTTTGACACGTCGATGCGCTGATCGATTTTGTAAACTCAGCACTCTCTGAGCAGGTACCACTCGCAGTGCCCTTCGACTTTTAGGGAGCAAAGCTTTTAGCCCTTATAAAGCCAGACGGCGGTATTCGAGCTATTGCTGTTGAGAATACGTTTCGCAAAATAATCACAAAAATTGCAAATCGCCAAGTTTCCGAGATGGCGTTAGAATTCTTAATGCCTGGTCAATTTGGAGTCGGTGTATAAAGGGAACAGAAGCCATCGTCCATGCAACTCGTAATTTCCTGCGCAACGAGCTGACATCAGATTGCCTCTTCTGAAGATAGATTTGCAAAACGTCTTTAACTTGTAAGCCTTTAACTTGAATATATTTTAAGGATAATATCTAGACACTTTCCGAAAATTCTGCCATGGATAAACACACTACGCACAAATCAGCAATCTTTACTTCGGAAAGTTCTTGTTGTGTTGAGAGCAGGGAGTACATCAAGATAATCCGCTTGGCCTTTTGCTATATTGTGTTGCTATACATGAGGTCGTTGAATCGACGATTTCTCTCATTTCAGCATGGTACATGGAAGAATGTAGGCTTAATGGTCATCACACTGAACTGATCAACGATGTTCGTCGCATAGTAGATTTAGGTAATGATCTTGGCTTGGTAATAAATCTGGACAAATATGAGGTTATCAAAACGGTTTACCGCTGTACAGAACGATCGAGTCTGCTATTCCTTAAGCTAATGAACCCAGACGTATCTAAAATGCTTGGAGCCACAGTGGGCGATAATACATAGGTTGACATGCACCTAGAGTAAGCAACAGTAAAGTAAAATCGGACGATTACACGACTTAAAATGCTGGCGAGACACGATGCGATGATCTGGTTATGAAATGCTTTCACCTTACAAAAAGTAAGCCGAATACTACGATTCTCACTATCGATAAGATTACCATTGAAGACGTAGTCGTCACACCCGCCATGCTGAGGTTAATAACTTAATCAAGATGGCACTTACTACCCCCTACGTCCCCTGTCACCTGTAGCCAAGAGGTCTCAGCCGAATTGACTGTAAACAGCCCGACAGTAGGTCTCTAATACATTGAAAGGGCTGAAAGATCTTGGTTTAGGACTTTACATGTCCAAGCACGCTGGCAAAGAGTCATGTTATCCGTGCCATTGATGGAGCAGGATGTGTCTCGACATATGATGAGAAATTAAAAACGTACAAGTACGATTTTATTGACCATACTCAATACTCATTTGTGCCGTTGGCTATTGCGACACTTGGAGCATTTGGTACGTCAGCCGCTAAGCTTTTCAAAGATTAGGGAAATCTACTCGATCGGGTCACTGCAGACCAGCGCGCAGGTTCATTTATCATGCAGCGTCTAAGCACTCTGTACAAAGGGGCAATGCAGCATGTATGCTGAAGTCTATCGTTGCCTCGTCCGCAGCCCAGACAGAAGTCTACAACATTGAATTAAATAGCGTTGATGAGGGATTGCAAAGGTCGACGTTTGATCGAACTGTCTGTCAACATTTTGGGTGACGACGAAATCGTCGTTGACAAAAATATCACCGATGATATAAAAAATTTATCAATAAGAGTTCTAGTATTCATATTTTATTTTTTTAATTTATCTAATAGAATAATAAGAATAATTAAATTTATATAATATAAAAGTGGTTGTGTTTATTAAAAGAAAACAATTAATTATATCGATTAATTAAATTTATTCAATTTAAACATAATTATTAATATTCTACAAAAAATTCGTTATAAAAAATGACTTTTTTAACCACCTGAGGTAGAAGCACTAAAATTACTAAGGAAACAATTGCACGTAAAAAGTTTGGCGGATCCTTCGCATAAATTTATAATTCGCAATAACCGTTAATAATATTTATTAAAAATTAAAAATTAAAATGTTTTATTCGCAATAATATTCGTTATTTGTTTGCAAAACAATCATTCAATCTCCGCCGAAATTCAACCAAATATATCACTACTCTTTATATGACATCATGATAAATCGCAATCAACAACGAAGCGAAAATTGTCTGCTTTTCCCTCCTCTTCCTTGGGTTGTTTTGCGCTATTTAACTTCAAATCATCCCCCCTAAATTCTCGTTCTAAATACTCACTTAACTTCAGTCTCATCAACATTCGTTCCTTACTTCGCAAACTTGACCTTGCACTCGAAGTCATCCAAAATAACTCACTTTCACTCCTCTGCCTAACCGAATCTTGGCATTCCACAAACAACATATTCATTCGAAGACTCGAATCTCTTAATCTAAACGTTGCTGGACGTGCTCGACATGATGATCCAAAAAGCATCAACCATGGTGGTTTACTTTCCTTTTCTTTGCACGCTATATCGTTACATGTTCTAAACTTTCCAGTTGCTCCTACGTCATTCGAGCGGATGTGCTTTAACACTATACACTTCAGTAGACGAATTTGTTTCGCCCTTATCTATCGACCAGGCTAATCTGCGCCATGTCGTACATTCTTTGACGAACTCTTTGATATGCTCTGTAACCTAAGCATTATATCATCTCCCGTCATTATTCTTAATTACCTCAACATTCGACTTGGCAGACCATCACGCGCTCTCTCGTCACACCTACTCAAGACATTATCAGACTATGGCTTCAGATATATCCCAACCGAATCCACTCATATCCAAGGTGGTACCATTGATTGCATCTTTGTTCGATCATCGTCTACTTGCAGCACCGTTTCTGTGAAAGATGTGGGCCTATCCGACCATTACCTTCTCATCATTAACATTGAAACCAATGATCCTCCACTCCATACTCATCCCCACATATATCGTCCATGGAAACAACTTGATCTAAATAATTTGCGTGTAAACCTTTTCTCGTCCCCACTCCTAAATTTTGCAACCTTTACTAACACTTCACTTGACGACTTAACTAACATATACAGCACTGAACTTATTGGCATACTCGATATGATTTTGCCGTTCAAACAATACACGCCTTGCCGCCAGTCAGGTGTGCCCTGGTTCGATAGCGATTGCCGAAGAGGAAAGTGCTCCTTACGACACCTTTACCGAATGTACTCAAGATTCCCTTGTCGTAATATCAACAAGCTATTAAACTCATCTTACTCGGAATACCTCGAATTTCGACGCAAATACCGACACCTTCTGAACTCAAAATGCTCCTCATACTGGCAAAGCAAAACATATTTGCGTGACAATCATCAACACGCGTGGAAATCCTTTAATAACCTTTTGGGTAGAAACAAATTCGTCACGTCTATCTCTATCTCTTCCAACAAATTCGCATCTCATTTGCAACGCAAAATAGCTCGAACTTTGACTATAATCCACGTACCATTATTTTCTAGTTTCTCCTACCTAACCCCATATCATACTGAACTATTTCACTTTTCACTTTTATCTACCATAAGCGTATCTGATGCCCTAGCACGATTACCCAATTCAACCTCTCCTTTCAATCCTGTTCCAACATACATTCTAAAGTTACTAAGTGACACCATCAGCCCTTATCTCACTAGTGTCTTCAACATGTATATCCATTTATCACACTACCCTTCGTCGTTCAAACATGCTATAGTTTCCTAATTATAAAAGAAGCATCATCTTGGTCCCAGTTCCGCCTCCTCCTATAGACCAATATCAAAACTTCCGACCATCTCAAAACTTTTCGAGCGTCTCATCCTCAGACAGGTAAGCAACTTCATATCATTAAATTCTATGTTTCCACCTTATCAATCTGCATATCGACCACAACATTCTACTATGACCGCATGCACAAAACTCTCCAATGATCTACTTCTTGCTCTCGACAAACATCTAGTAAGCCTTGTAATTTCACTTGATTTATCCTCCGCCTTTGATGTAGTTAATCACACTATACTTAACTTATGTCTCATACAACGTCACTGCTTCTCGTCTCATGCCATTTCTTGGTTCTAATCCTACCTCTCAAATCGCTCTTTATCACGTAGTCTTCAACTCCAACTATTTTGCGCCGGTTCCTCTCAGCTGCGGTGTACAACAAGAATCCGTTCTAGGGCCGCTTCATTTCACCCTTTTTCTTGGTGATTTATTCTCCATCGTGGTCCCATTTGGCTTTCAAGTAATTCAGTACGCTGACGATATAGTAATCTATGCATCATGCACACTCACATCTGCATCCAACCTCGCTTCCGATGCATCGTCTTGCCTCTCTGCTATTCACGCAACTCTTTGTTCAATTCGTATGTTTTTAAACAACGATAAATCTAACATGATGTGGATAACACCGCGCCACGCTTACACCCTCGATTTTCCAGTATGCATACACAATTTACGTCACCAGAAGTGAATATTATGACAATCCTCGGTGTCCCTTTTGACAATCATCTATCGTTTCTGCCATTTATTCGTAGCAAGATCAGTTCATGCTCCCTCATCCTCCGTGACATCCAAAGTGTCCGTAGAAACCTTGACGTCAAATCGACAGCTATTTTAATCTCCAGCCTGTTTATGCCTCGTCCAGAATATTGCTTAGGTATTCTCGTAAACTGTCCATCGTATCAATTTCACTATTTACAAAGGATTCTGCACACGGATGCTAGAGTCATCTTCCGCCTTCGCAAGTACGACCACATCTTAAACACCCTCCGTATCCTTAACTAGCTCGACATTCCGAGCCGCATAACCTCTAAAATTCTCACATTTGCATGGTAAATCAAATTCCGGCACAACCCTCATCATCTATATCTTCCTTATAGTGCATCCTATATGACGACTGGCTCTCCATAAGAAGTCATCGTTCCTACACGCTCTTAGTACCCCGTCACAACGGTAATCACGGATATCGTGCGTTCAGCATCGTAGCACAACGCATTTGGAACAAACTTCGTCGTGACACATAATCATAGATGTCGTTAAACACTTCAAAGCTTCCTTGATCGCCATAGTTCTTGCAAACGAACTAAAATAACACTTTCAGCCGTAATCAATTCAATAACTCTACATACAAGTTCAAACATTCATCGGACGTAAACTTGTCTTTTGGTTTTATAGTGGATCTGTAAATGGTTCTATTTACCACAAAGTCCACTAAATAAATTCTATTCTATTCTATTCTAAATTACTCAAATCTTATCATAGTGATTTAAATGTTAATGTATTTGCTCGAATGTTCTACATATGTAGGTCTTAACATTCTTCGTTAACTTAAGGTAACATGATTTTTAAGATGGGCTTTATATTATAAATATAAAATTATAATATTGTTATAATAGATATTATAATATCTTTATAATATTGTTTGAGCAAATCAATATGACTTCAGTTTAAATAGAAATAATGTTACAAACCTAATAAACATCATATTAAGATGTAGTAAGATATTATTATTCATTAATTTTATTAAATATTACGTTATTAAATATTTATCGCTTAAAGTTTTATAATTTTTTTAAACAAATAATTTTTTGCTAAATTTGACATAACACAAAATAATAGCTTTTTATTAAGTAAAGATTATTCGATACCCTATGCTAAAAGTATAATAAATTATTCACACGATACAACTTCTTTTTATTAATTTTAACAACGTATTAGTCATAAACCAGTGATCCTTTACAAGATAATACTTGAAATACTTTTTTGAAAAGGATCACAGTGGGAATAATGCATTCAGAAATTTATAAACAAGAACTTGTATCGTGTCAATAATTTATCATGTCGTTCTATCATAAAATACAATTCTTTATTACATTTAATTACTCATATCGTATTATGGTGATTTAAATGTTAATGTATTTGCTCGAATGTTCTACATATGTAGGTCTTAACATTCTTCGTTAACTTAAGGTAACATGATTTTTAAGATGAGCTTTAACAAAAATGAGCTTTTTAAAGTAGATAATAAAACAGAAATACAACCTGCGCATATTTGGTATATTCATTGCTTAAAATATCAGCACTCTTTGACTCATATCCAAAGGTTTTAGAAATCGTTGGAAAAATCTAAGATGTAATTTTAGAGTTTATGAACTTTTAGTATTCAAATTTTTAACGTAAAATAGTCAAAATAAACAGTAGGCGAACAACTATAAGAAATGCTTCATTCAAAAATATCTACCGAATTTAAAATAATTTGTGAATATTATACAAATATTTAATTAAATGAATATTTCATTCATCCAATTAATTATATCGATTAATTAAATTTATTTCATTTAAACATAATTATTAATATTCGACAATAAATTCGTTATAAAAAATGACTGTTGTTTTAAACTATTATTTAAAATATATTATAACATACACTATATATAATATATGCAATCAGTTTAACTTAGTGTATATAATAGTACAATAGAAAATGTATTATCATCACATAGACAGACGAATTGTCGATATAGTTAAACTCTAAAAAACAGTGCTAGTTCACATTATAAAGAAAGCTTGATGTTTAAATATGAAAGGACTATTATTTATAACTAAGGTGCGTCTATAAGAATTTAATACGAGCATAGAAAGGCGATATAAAAAATTTATCAATAAGAGTTCTAATATTCATATTTTATTTTTTTAATTTATATAATAGAATAATAAAAATAATTAAATTTACATTATATAAAAGTGGTTGTTTTTATTAAAATAAAACAATTAAAATAATAAAATTAATTAATTATGTATATTTAATAACTTTCTTATGTATTAAATTTTATCTATTTAAAAGAAAAGCAATATTTTACATTAGAACAAAGATTGATTGTAATTAAAATCACTTAGAATTAAAATATATTATATGAAAATATTGTAAAAAATATTGTATTATGAGAAAGAATTACTATAAATAATTATTTAATTATTTAAATTTTTAAATAATTATAAAATTATTTTATTCAAACAAAAGTACGTTAATGTGATGATACAAAAATTAAGTATATGTCGCAGTATAATAAAATTTCGTCGCACGATTCTATCTGGATAAAAATATTCTTGCTACGAAAGAAAAAAACTTTCAACGAAAACAATTTTTCCGTAAGGTATAGATAGATTTTGGAATTGTTTAAAGTCGATTAGATTAATAACAATAACATCATCATTTGACGTTTTAGAACAAAATGATTGACTCTTAAGAAATTCTTGAGACAAAAAGCAGTTCTTGCATTTCAATGCTGCCAACTAATAAATCAAATGAGTCTGGTCCACATTCTTGTGTGCTAAATTATGTTGCTTATTTGATAGACGACTCGTCTATCAAGCTAAGTGTTTTTGTAATGACTTATGAACAGGTTTTATTCACTGCAGTCTTAATGTCATGTTCAATCCAAATTTAATCTGAAAAATCTTTTATATTTTTCCCGCTCTGACAGAGGTATTTGAGCGCATTTTGTACAAAAGAATTTTGTCGATCTTATTTATTAAATACATAATGACCAATCTGTATTTTATCTGATGGGAAGTGATTATTATCATTGATACGGTACATAATACGTTGGTTTAACCAAAACTTCGTAATACCAGCTAGCCAACATTGTAATTATGCAGTATGATTATCACGCTTAAAGTAGAAATCCGCTATGTCAGATTTAATACTCCATTTTGCCGTATTTGGGGCATGATCATGGTGAAGTCCGGAAGTCTTAAGATCTGTCTATAGGACATCCAGCGATCGTCGTTGTGGTCGAACTTTCGCGCGGGTATCTTCGTTTTTTTGCTCACAGCAGTCTTTACGATAGAGGAGCTTTCAGTGTTCAGCACGTGACCGTACCATCAGAGTGTGACCTCTTGTATATTACGTAAAGTTGGGGCGACTCATTTGTATTATTGGAATCTAATTCATATATCTCGAAAATTATCCTAATTCGCAAACATGTACGTCGTTTAATCATTCGAAAATAAACATGCAAAATTTAAAATAATCAACTCTTTCTAATTTAAAACAATCAAGGGCAGTTCCTGCTGATGATCTCTAATTCTTATTCTGATACAACGTCTGTTATTTATTAGTCAATTCATAAAAATGACGTTTATTTTAAATTTCATTTTTTTAACTTGATTTAAATTATAGAAAATCTAAAAACAATTATTAATTTTATTATTTAATTATTAAATTTTGATTTAGCATTATTATGTTTTGTTTATTTTATAATTAAATTAAATACGTAGACTCAGTGAGCTGATTTAATTGATTTAAAACAAAGTAAACACAACTTTAATGACTTTGTTCTTCTTTAAGTTGAACGTAAATATCCTAGGTATTCTTTTCACCTCGAATTTGTCTTAGGATTCAAACTTCAATATTGCGATAAAAATAGTGTTCATCGTGTTATTTTTTTAAAGTAACTGCAAGTATCTTGGATCTTTACCTGACAAATCGATAACTTTATATTACACTCCTATACGTTTCCGTTTTAGATACGTTAAAATCAATTGTTCATCGATTAAACCGATTGTGTTAAAAAAAGTGTCCATCGTGTTATATTTTTAAGTAACTACAAGTATCTTGGATGTTTACCTGACAAATCGATAACTTTATATTACACTCTTATACGTTTCCGTTTTAGATACGTTTAAATCCATTGTTCATTGATTAAACCGAATTTGATATCAACCGCATTATATAAATCCACGATAATGCTAGTCGTATATGTAAAACACCTTGTCAACTGCTTAATAGTTTTAGGTCAATGTCTTACACAAAAAATATACATTTCTGCTTCAAATTGGGTGTTAACTTACATTTAATGGTACTACAGTATCAAAGCAAATTGTATAAATATAAATCGCTTTCATCAATCTCGAACAATAACAACTCAATTTTGCACAATTTAAAGGTACGTGCTATCAAGTTTCTAAATCGTCACAGTTAAAAATGTTTCATACTAATTATATCCAGTGCCACTAAAGTTTTGCTTGTTCTTTTATAAACATGTATTTACACAAATGTGATTAAAAAAATTTGGTTCAAGTTCAATAATAAAAATATGATAATTATGTTAAAAAAAATTAATTTTGATAAATTTGAATTGCAAGAAGTATGATTATTTTATTATATATAATAATATCTATTTATATTTTTAAAGTATATTTAATTACATTCATAATTTATTAAATCATAAAAAAAGAAAAAAAATCATTTGGGAACTCGTTCCTACACGGAAGAAACGCTAAAGAAAAAAGAGAAAATAGTAATTACGTAATCATTAGGTATGCTTACATAAGTTACAAAAATGATATAAAATCCGTTTTAAAAACCGGGTAAGCTATTTACTCGTTATACAAATAATTAATAATATTACTGATTAAGATCATTACAGATATACATCATTATTCAAAAATAAATATCATTTATGCCATGATTTAAATTGTTATTTATTCATGTATAATGTACCTTATAAATTATATAAAGTACAAAAAATATTGTTTGAGCAAATCAATATGATTTCAGTTTAAATAGAAATAATGTTACAAACCTAATAAACATCATATTAAGATGTAGTAAGATATTATTATTCATTAATTTTATTAAATATTACGTTATTAGATATTTATCGCTTAGAGTTAATAAAAATTTTTAAACAAATAATTTTTTGCTAAATTTGACATAACACAAAATAATAGCTTTTTATTAAGTAAAGATTATTCGATACCCTATGCTAAAAGCATAATAAATTATTCACACGATACAACTTCTTTTTATAAATTTTAACAACGTATTAGTCATAAACCAGTGATCCTTTACAAGATAATACTTGAAATACTTTTTTGAAAAGGATCGCTGAGGGGAATATGCATTCAAAAATTTATAAACAAGAACTTGTATCGTGTCAATAATTTATCATGTCGTTCTATCATTTAATACAATTCTTTATTACATTTAATTACTCATATCGTATTATGGTGATTTAAATGTTAATGTATTTGCTCGAATGTTCTACATATGTAGGTCTTAACATTCTTCGTTAACTTTAGGTAACATGATTTTTAAGATGAGCTTTAGCAAATATGAGCTTTTTAAAAGTAGATGATAAAACAGAAATACAACCTGCGCATATTTGGTATATTCATTGCTTAAAATATCAGCACTCTTTGACTCATATCCAAAGGTTTTAGAAATCGTTGGAAAAATCTAAGATGTAATTTTAGAGTTTATAAACTTTTATTATTCAAATTTTTAACGAATAATAGTAAAAATAAACATCAGTAAGTTGAACGTTTGCCTAACTTGTTTGATATTCGCTCTTTGTTTAGGTTTAACTTGCAATTAGTTATTTGAGTAGTAATTTAGTATAGGAATTTTAGTTTCTTAACTTCGAATTTAAGCAATGCATGATACTAAATTAATTAAATGTTTCATTCATACAATTAATTAAATCGATTAATTAAATTTATTTAATTTAAACATAATTATTAATATTCGACAATAAATTCGTTATAAAAAATGACTGTTGTTTTAAACTATTATTTAAAATATATTATAACATACACTATATATAATATATGCAATCAGTTTAACTTAGTGTATATAATAGTACAATAGAAAATGTATTATCATCACATAGACAGACGAATTGTCGATATAGTTAAACTCTAAAAAACAGTGCTAGTTCACATTATAAAGAAAGCTTCATGTTGAAAAATGAAAGGTATATTATTCAAAACTAAGCTGCATCTACAATTATTAAATACGAGCTTAGAAATGCGATATAGAAGATTTATCAATAAGAGTTCTTATATTCATAAATTTATTTATATTATTAATATAATAAAATAATTAGAATAATTAAATATATACAATATAATAATTGTTGTATTTATTACATAAAAAATTTATACAATATAACTAATCAATTTTATATATAGTTATTTATTTATGTATAAATTTTATCTATATAAAAATAAAAGGGAAATTTTACATCAGTACAAAAATTGATTACAATGAAAATCACTTAGAATTAAAATAAATTACACGGAAATATTCCAAATTATTAAATATTATATTATGAGAAAGAATTACTATAAAAATTTATTTAATTTTTAAAATTTTTATATAATTATTTAATTATTTAATTCACTCAAAATTAAGTTAATGTGATGATTCAAAAATTAACAAAAACTCACAGTATAACAAAAATTTCGTCGCACGATCCTCTATGGATTAATAAAGAAAATTCATGCTAGGAAAGACAAAGCTTTCAACGAAAACAATTTTTCCGTTTAAAAAAATATATTATTAATAAATAGCGTTGTCTCTTCTTGAAGAATAATTCTAAAGTTAAAGGTATAGATAGATTCTGGAATTGTATAAGAGTCGATTAGATTAACAACAATTCCATCGTTATTTGACGTTTTTGAACAAAATGATCTTAAATCATCTATCAATAATAAAAACAAGTAACCCTATAACCATGATACATGCTCTTTTAATTTCGGTAAATCTACTAAAATGTTTGACTCCTTGCAAATTCTTGAGATAAAAAGCAGTTCTTGCATTTCAATGCTGCCAACTAATAAATCAAATGAGTCTGGTCAACATACTTGCGTGCTAAATTATGTTGCTTATTTGATAGACGGCTCGTCTATCAAGCTAAGTGTTTTTGTAATGACTTGTGAAGAGGTTTTATTCACAGCAGTCTTAATGTCCTGCTCAATCCAAATTTTATCTGAAATATTATTTAGACGTTAGTATTTTGCCCGCTCTGGCAGAGGGATTTGAGCGCATCTTGTACCAAATAATTTTGTCGATTTATTTATTAAATACACAATGACCAATCTGTGTTTTACCTGATTGGAAGTGATTATTAGCATTAATACGGCAGAAAATACGTTGCTTAAACCAAAACTTTGTAATAATAGCTTGTCAATATGGTAATTTTGCACAATGATTATCACGCTTTAAGGAGAAATCGGCTATGTCAGATTCAACGCTCCATTTTGTCCTATCCGGAGCCTGGTGCTGGTGAAGTACGGAAGTCTTTATATCTATCTGTAATATATCCTGCCATCGTCGTTTTCGTCAAACTTTCGAGCGTTTATATACGACTATATGCTCAGGGCAGTCTTTAGCAGAGAGCAGTTTTCAGCCTGCAGAACCTGACCGTACCATCAGAGTCTGACCTCTTGTATATTACGAAAAGTTGGGGCGACTCATTTATATTATTGGAATTTAATTCATAAATCTCGAAAATTATCCTAATTCGCAAACATGAACGTCGTTGAATCATTCGAAAATAAACATGCAAAATTTAAAATAATCAACTTTTATTTAAAACAAAGTAAACACAACTGTTTTGACTTTGGTCTTCTTTAATAAATTTGCAACTTTGATAAATGTTAATCGCTTTGTCAGAAGGCGGCGTGTTGGATCGGTTGCTGGGTTCAGATCTCCCTGGATTAAAGGCCATGAAGAAAGCGAAGACTGCAAGAAAGAATTTTTATGAAGTTGTTGTTCTGTTTTAACTGATTCTCTTAACTGACTGTTATGACTATTTAATTTATGCTTTGCGATTTAATAAAATCTTTATTTATTTTATATCGCTTATATCAATCTCGAACGCGAACAACTCATTTGGGCGCAATTTTAAGGTGCGTACTATCAAGTTTCTAAATCGTCACAGTTAAAAATGTTTCATACTAATTATATCCAGTGACACTAAAGTTTTGCTTGTTCTTTTATAAATATGTATTTACACAAATGTTATTAAACAAATTTGCGTTCAAGTTCAATAATAAAAATATGATAATTATGTTAAAAAAATTTAATTTTGATAAATTTTAATTGCAAGAAGTATGATTATTTTATTATATCTATAATAATATCTATTTATATCTTTAAAGTATATTTACTTACATTCATAATTTATAAAAACACAAAATTAAAAAACTTATGTAGGAATCCGTTCCTACACGGAAGAAACGCTAAAAGAAATAAAAAAGATAGTAATCATGTAACCATAAGTTATGCTTACAATTACATCAAAAATTATCTAAAATCCGTTTTGTGAACTGCATAAACTAACACCTATTTTAACCAATAATCAAATAATATCATTACTGATTAAGATCATTACTGATATACATCATTGTTCAAAAAAAATATCATTTATGCTATGATTAGCATAAATGATAACTTTCGGTATTAACTTTATAAAATATAACTCTATAAAAAATATTATTAACTTTTTATATTAACTTTCGGTAACATGCGATTTTGCGAACAAGTTAAGATATAGTTAATTATATATAATAATAGATAAAAAAACAGAAATACAACCTGCGCAAATTTGGTAAAGTCAATGCTTAAAATATCAGCAATCATTGTCGTGTATCCAAAAATTTTGAAAATCATTGGAAAAATCTAAGATGTAATTTGAGAGTTTATGAACTTTTGTTATGAACTTTACGTTAACTTTTGTTAACTAGTAAAAATTAACATTAGTAAGTCGAACGTTCCCTTAACTTTTTAGATGTACGCCTATTGTTTAATATGAAATTGCAATTAGTAATTTCAGTAGTAATTTCTGATAGGAATTTTAGTTACTCAACTTCGAATTTAAGCAATTCATGCTTTAAAGCGAACTACGCTAGAAATGCTAAATTCAAAGATATATATAGAATTAAAAAGATATGAATATTATCTGAATATAAAATTAATTAAATATTTCATTCATACAATTAATTATATCGATTAATATAATTAATTATGTTTAATTAATATATAGATAATTATTACTATTAATAATTATCTATCAATGTATTATATTAAAACATAATTATTAATATTCGCAATAAAAAATTATTCTTTTTTTAAACTATTATTTAAAATAAAAGTTCAAATTGAGTTTTTATACGTATTGGATAATATATCATTTTATGTAATAAATAAATAAAAAGATTATAATGAAAAAAAAACGATTGCGTTATTTATTCCCTTTCAAGTAAGTATAATTTAACTATAAATCAAATTACTTTTCAATTTCATAATAAAGTTCAAATTGAGTTGTTTATATGTATTGGATAATATATCATTTTATGTAATAAATAAATAAAAAGATTATAATGAAAATATAGCGATTGCGTTATTTATTCCCATTCAAGTAAATATAATTTAACTATAAAACAAATAACTTTTCAACTTTAAAAAAAAGTTCAAATTGAGTTGTTTATACGTATTGGATGATATATCATTTTATGTAATAAATAAATAAAAGATTATTATGAAAATAAAGCGATTGCGTTATTTATTCTCTTTCACTTAAGCATAATTTAACTAATAAACAAATAACTTTTTAACTTTAATAATAAAGTTCAAATTGAGTTGTTTATACGTATTGGATAATATATCATTTTATGTAAAAAATAAATAAAAAGATTATAATAAAATAAAGATATTGCGTTATTTATTCCCTTTCGAGTAAGTATAATTTAACTTTTAAACAAATAACTTTTCAACTTTAAAAATAAAAGTTCAAATTGAGTTTTTATACGTATTGGATAATATATCATTTTATGTAATAAATAAATAAAAAGATTAAAATCAAAAAAAAATATTGCGTTATTTATTCCCTTTCGAGTAAGTATAATTAAACTAAAAATCAAATTACTTTTCAAAATTAAAAATAAAGTTGAAATTGAGTTGTTTAGGCTTATTGGATAAGAAAAAATTTATTTAGTTAATAGTAAATAAATTAAAAGATTATAACCAAAATAAAACGTTTACGTTATTTATTCTCTTTCACTTAAACATAATTTAACTATTAATCAAATAACTTTTCAACTTTAATAATAAAGTTGAAATTGAGTTATTTATGCGTATTTGAATCGGAAAGTTTCTATATCGGGAGTCTTTGCGATATAGAAATCAGGAAGCCTTAACATAAATTGACTCTATGTTGCTTCGACTTTTGAGTTTCATCAGTAGGGGGCTGCTGTACAATTAGATTAAAGTACAGTACCCCTAAGCAGCTCAATAAATCCTTCAAGTACGTATTCATATACTAGTAATTATACTGGTGAGACTATTCATCACGAATAATCCGCTTACCAGGACCTTACAAGTAGGATTTAAAAAGCACCTTCATCGAATTCCAGACAAACAAAGCTCTTCATTGCTAGTGGTAATGCAATAACAGATGACTTACTTTTCCTGCTAATGATTATTCTGATTTAAGGAATCGGGAACAATCAAACAACAAAAACCGATTATATGCTGTTTGGACTTTAAACTGACTTTAGGGTTCTAAACTGATTCTATACTGTTTTGACTCTATACTGTGTTGAGTCTATACTAACATTAATTAACGAAGAATATTGTTAATGTACATTGGTGTTCATTGCAAGGTTTTAGCCGTGATCAGTTAAATTCGGTTCTTTTTTTAATAAAATACGCTTTTTGAATAACGCGAGATAACAAGTTACTTTCAAATGATAAAATAGATGCATTTTCAAAATCAACGGAATGATTCAAACTCACAAAATGCTGAGCACCAGCACTAGAAATGGTCGGTTTACGTACATTATAATTTGGTGCTTTAATAGGCTTAACCAAACCTTGACCCGTTTGACCATCATATACCTGTTCGCATTCTTTACAAGGTATTTTATAAACAATGGCGTCTTTGTTAAAATCGGGTTTACGCTTAAAATTGTTGTTAAGTTTAGGTAATTTTCTGTTAAAAATGTGCACTTTGTTAATACAATTATTTTTTATGTTGTTGTTAATAAACTTTGAAAATACAGAATTGCTCTTGTTACTAACAAAAGGTATTCCTATATGGTGTATTCTTTTGCAGGACCAAAAACTTTTTTTTTATGCCTAAAGATTTAAATTTAGCTTTCTTAATAGCCCAAAGCGGAAAACCACTTTTTAAAAAAATTATGTTTGATAGCCTTATCTCTTTCACAAATTAAATGATAGTTAGAACAGATAAGCCTGCAACGTAGGTAATGTGACATAGCAGCGAAAATCAGCCAATTAGTTGGAACGTTTGAGGTACACGAAACAATATCTGGTCCTGTACCAAATTTTTGATAGACACATGTTTGAAGTATAGAAGAATTAGCCAGTTTTACCAAGACATCGAGAAAAGGTATACCCACATTAGATTCAGAAGAAACGCAACATTGAATTCGAGAATCCTTAGAATTTAGCGTATGAAAAGGAAATCCTGTGTAAGGCAATTCTGAGCAACCAAAAACATCGTCAACATAACGAAACCACTTGACAAATCCATCAATACTATTCGCAAATAAATTTTCCAAATTTCGCATGTATAACTCGGACAATACCGGAACAAGAGGGTTGCCAATTACCAATCCTTCGATCTAATCCCACATTACTGATTCAAAAATAAAATTACAACGACTGGTACACATTGTGAGGAGAGTATGTAAATTTTCATGATTAAGAAGAATATCACAAGGTGGGTTAAGAGCTAATATATCAGCTGCGATGTTTATAGCAACAGATAGCGGAACGTTAATGTAGAGGGAGGTGATGTCAGCTGTAATCAATGAATGTTCAAGAGCGTTATGTCCACGGATTAAAGGAGAAAAATGATGTCCGTATTAAATGTATGAGAAATGACTATCAGATATATGAAATCGAAAAGTGCTAGCAATAAACTGAAAATTTATAAGATAAAGTAGAATATGTAGCTACAATTGGTCTTGCACTGTGTTGAACTTTGTAGTTATCGGCGATAATTATAAAAATCCTGGTTTAGCATTTTTTAAGAGATAAGATTTAAGAAACTTATCAGAAATTTTTCTTTTAGAAAACAACTACCGTAGGAATCTATTAAACTCGCTTTGTCGAGTAGCTGTAAGATCATTATTTAATTAAAAAATTTATGGCAATTTATGTAATTTTCTGTTAAAAATGTGCATTTTGTTAATACAACTATTTTTTTCGAGTATATTCTTCATTAAACAAAACAACAAACTTGGTCTGTTCATCAGCCTTGGATACGACCAAACCCTCTTCATAAAATTCTATTTTAACACTTATGATGGTTTTGTTCCAGACATTGGGAACATCATCATATTTATTCATTAATTTAAAGTTTAAATTAAGGAAATTGTCTAAATTATAAATAGTGTGTTCTGAGAAAATAAAAGTCTTTTTAAACTTTGAAGATAGTTTGTGTGCACAAACACGACATGGTGGAATAAAGTAAGGACTTAATTCAAATATATTACTTTGTTCAATAGTTAATGATTTATCAGTCCAATTTATAATGTTTACTGGGGCTTTATTGACTGCCTTCAATGAATTTACAAATTTTTGTTTGTCTATTGATTTGTAAGAAATAAAATAATTCTTTTCATTATATAGTTTAGAGAATTTGTATAAATGTTTAAAACCAAAACAAAATAATAATACAAAAACGAATTGAAATAATTAATATAATGTGATATTGGAATAATTAATTATAATTTAATTTAAGATTGTAATCTGATTAATTATTAAGCATTAAATTAGGTTCTTTTTTAGTATAATACGCTTCTTTAATAATGCGAGATTACAAGTTACTTTCAAATGATAAAATAGATGCATTTTCAAAATCAACGGAATGATTCAAACTCACAAAATGTGAGCAACAGCACTAGAATTGGTCCCTTTACATACATTATAATTATGTGTTTTAAAAAGCTTAACCAAACCTTGACCCGTTTGACCAACATATAACTGTTCGCATTCTTTACAAGGTATTTTATAAACAAAGGCACCTTTGTTAAAATCTGGTTTACGCTTGAAAATGTTGTGAAGTTTAGGTAATTTTCTGTTAAAAATGTGCTGATTTCAGCTGCTACGTCACATTACCTACGTTGCAGGCTTATCTGTTCTAACTATCATTTAATTTGTAAAAGAGATAAGGCAATCAAACATAATTTATTAAAAAGTGGTTTTCCGCTTTGGGCTATTAAGAAAGCTAAATTTAAATCTTTAGGCATAAAAATAAAGTTTTTGGTCCTGAAAAAGAATACACCATATAGGAATACCTTTTGTTAGTAACAAGTGGAATTCTGTATTTTCAAAGTTTATTAACACAACATAAAAAATAATTGTATTAACAAAGTGCACATTTTTAACAGAAAATTACCTAAACTTCACAACATTTTAAAGCGTAAACCAGATTTTAACAAAGACGCCATTGTTTATAAAATACCTTTTAAAGTATGCGAACAGTTATATGTTGGTCAAACGGGTCAAGGTTTGGTTAAGCGTATTAAACAACATAATTATAATGTGGGAAAAGAGACCAATTCAAGTGCTGGTGCTCAGCATTTTGTGAGTTATAATCATTCCGTTGATTTTGAAAATGCATCTATTTTAACATTTGAAAGTACCTTGTTATCTCGCATTATTCAAGAAGCGTATTATATTTAAAAAGAACCTTATTTAATGCTTAATAATAAATCAGATTACAACCTTAAATAAAATTATAATTAATTATTCCAATATTACATTATTTTAATTTTTTCAATTCGTTTGTTTATTTCTAATTGTATTATTATTTTGTTTTGGTTTAGATTAAATTATAATTTATTACTCTACTTTTACATTTTTTTATTATTAAATTCGTATTTTTTGTAACTTATGTTATGATTTTGATTTTTTTTTGTTTTATGATTCTGTTTTTTTTTCTTTTCTTTTGTTTGTTTTCAAATGTGTGTAAAATTGTAGTATGATTGTTTTGTTTCTCGGTATTTTCTTTTTCTTTTAAGTAGAAATGCGGAGCAAATCAATGCTAGTATTTTTGTAGAAATGTTGCAAGCACGGGGTAAAAGAAGAAAAATTGTGATACATTTTTATTGTAATCCTGATGATGACAGCAGGAGCGATCGAAATGTAGATTTTTTTTATCAAATAAAGGATAATTTATGCTTCTTTGTTCCTGTAGTAACTATGGATTATACATATTTGAGACTTGACAAGTCCAAGCACGCCAACAAAGGGCCATGTTATCCGTCCCACCGATGGAGCAGGATGTGTCTTTTCAGATGCCAAGGAATTATAAACGCACAAGTACAATTGTATTGACCATACTCAATACTCATTTGAACCGTTGACTATTCAGACACTTAGAGCATATGGTCCGTCACCGGCCAAGCTTTTTAAAGATTTGAGAAAGATACTTGATCGGGTCACTGCAGACCAGCGCGCAGGTTCATTTATCATGCAGCGTCTAAGCACTCTGTACAAAGGGGCAATGCAGCATGTATGCTGAAGTCTATCGTTGCCGCGTCCGCAGTTCAGACAGAAGTCTAAACATTGAATTAAATAGCGTTGATGAGGGATTGCAAAGGTCAACGTTTGATCGAAGACTGTCTGTCAACATTTTGGGTGACGACGAAATCATCGCTGACGACAATATCACCGATATTTCAACACTAACCAGCAACAATGAAATTACAAAATCAAGCCGGGCAAATCAAAACTATAGCGTATCCTCAATCGACGAGGATACGCTATAGATACCTTGAAGATGCGTATTCGTTTTTGTGCTAAACCGCAGGTATCATGGAGAAAATTTTGATAACGATAGCAATCAACGTTTTTGTTTAATGAACATTGAATCAACATTTATTCAAATTTAATCAATATTGAATTAAACCATGTAATTCTGCAAACAAAATTATTAATGTAAAATAATAATAAAATATTGTTGATATAACTAAATTTTAACTGAATATTATTATCTGATCACGGCTAAAACCTTGACATGAACACCAATGTACATTAACAATAGTCTTCATTAATTAATGTCAGTATAGAGTCAACACAGTATAGAGTCAAAACAGTATAGAGTCAGTTTAGAATTCTAAAGTCAGTTTAGAGTCCAAACAGCATATAGTCGGTTTATGTTGTTTGAGTGTTCCCGATTCCTTCAATCAGAATAAACATTGGCAGGAAAAGTAAGTCATCTGTTATTGCATTACCACTAGCAATGAAGAGCTTGGTTTATGGAATTCGATAAAGGTGCTTTTTAAATCCTACTTGTAAGGTCCTGGTAACATAAACTGACTCTATATTGCTTCGACTTTATTGCTTCGATTATTCGTGATGAATAGTCTCACCAGTATAATTAATAGTATATGAATACGTACTTGAAGGATTTATTGCTTCGACTTTATTGCTTCGATTATTCGTGATGAATAGTCTCACCAGTATAATTAATAGTATATGAATACGTACTTGAAGGATTTATTGAGCTGCTTAGGGGTGCTGTACTTTAATCTAATTGTACAGTAGCCTCCTACCGATGAAAGTCAAAAGTCGAAGCAATATAGAGTCAGTTTATGTTGTTTCAGTCTTTCTGATTTCTATATCGCAAAGACTCCCGATATAGAAACTTCCCGATTCAAATACGCATAAATAACTCAATTTGAACTTTATTATTAAAGTTGAAAAGTTATTTGATTAATAGTTAAATTATGTTTAAGTGAAAGAGAATAAATAACATAAACGCTTTATTTTGGTTAAAATCTTTCAATTTATTTAAAATTAACTTAATAAAATTATTTATTATCCAATAAACATAAACAACTCAATTTCAACTTAAGTATTAATTTTGAAAAGTAATTTGATTTATACTTTAATTATACTTACTCGAAAGGGAATAAATAACGCAATCGCTTTATTTTGATTATAATCTTTTTATTTATTTATTACATAAAATGATATATTATCCATTACGTATAAACAACTCAATTTCAACTTTATTATTAAGGTTGAAAAGCTATATATTTATAGTTAAATTGTCCAGGAAAAATCAAATACTCAAAAACTTGTATATTTGTACATAATGTAGTCGCTGTCAGAGAGGCTACTATGATATAATAAATCGATCTAAAAGTATTATTTAATTATATAACTATATAATTATATTCAATTACATTCTATGCAATTAAACACCAATTATGGAACGTCAATATTAACATTATTGACGTTTACAAAATCTTATTACACAAATTTAAGAATACCATCAGCTTTGTTAGCTATATCAGCATCTTTGTTAGTTTATAAGCAAGTCTTTCATTTATTAGACGCAAAAAAGAGAGACGATTATTAAATAGCACGTAATAGTTTTATTATCTTATTCTGATACAACGTCTGTTATTTATTAGTCAATTCATAAAAATGACGTTTATTTTAAATTTCAATTTTTTATTTTAACTTGATATAAATTATAGAAAATCTAAAAGCAATTATTAATTTTATTATTTAATTATTAAATTTTGATTTAGCATTATTATGTTTTGTTTATTTTATAATTTTATTAAATACGTAGACTCAGTTAGCTGATTTAATTTATATAGCAAGAAATACATATTTCCCTCTGAACAAATAAGTCTTTAAGCTTACTCCCAAACAAGTACTTTAATATACATATTTCAGATGGAGGAATAATACTTATATGTACAACTTACAAAACTTATACAATCGTTTAGACTTGATTGTTTGCGATTTTGAATCCCTTATGATTGTGAAAAAGAAATGAGCATTTTGAGACTAATTTCCATTGAGCGAATTTTACAAAAACATATCATTAAATAAGAAAGTCATCGCATCGCAATTTTATCTTTTCACTTATTGCAATAATGAGTAATAATTACTATTTAAACAAAAAATATTTCCAAATCTGTTGCTTTCACCGTCAGGTACATCAAGTGCTGACAGAATAATGAAAAAAAAGAACAACAATAGAAATACATTAGTAGGTAAAAAAGAATAAAGAAAGCAAACGTGATATCAAAAATAAATTTTGTTTTAAAATATATAATAGTTATAATTCTGATTATAATAAACATAATACAATCGTCAATTTTAGATCGTCTATTTCATATCGTCTATTTCAGATCGACAACTTCAGATCGTTAATTTTAAATCATCAATTTCAAATTGTCAATTTCAGATCGACAACTTCAGATCGTTAATTTTAAATCATCAATTTCAAATTGTCAATTTCAGAAGCCAATTTCAGATCGTCAATTTCAAATCGTAAATTTCAAATAATCAATTTCAGATCGTTAATTTTAGGTCATCAATTTCAAATCGTCAAATTCAAAAAGTCAATTTCAGATCGTCAATTTCAGATCGTTAATTTCGAGTATTAAACTTCAGATCGTCAATTTCAGATTGTCAATTACTGATTGTCAATTACAGATCGTCAATTTCACTGATATAAGTATTTTAATTTATTTTAAACAGAAAATAATTCTTTAAAAATATCTTTTATTTCTTTCATTTTCCTAATCGCGTGTCATAACATTATTAAGATTGAGCTTGTTCATTTATTCCGACGGACGCATGTATGCTTATCGATGACCTAAACAGCAATACCTTTCAAATATTTCAAATATCTCACTTTTATATACTTTTTCATTCATAATTTTATAATACTTTAAGAAAAATACTTAACTTTTATATTAAAAAGTGTATTATTTTATTAGTGATTTCATCAGATTCAATTGCAATACGAAAAGAAAATATCCATATTGATATGAGTAACGCGTTCGACTTATTTAATGTGTGATTTTGATATAAATTATGTATATGATAACAAATAAAAAGTAATGTAGGAGGATACATAGACCATTCAATTAAATATATATACCCGTTATATATACAAACTTTTTATATTTATAAAGGGTGTAATTCTATACACCCTTTATATATAAAGGGTGTATGGAATTGGATATCATGAAGGAAGTATTCTGTAGCTGGTTTTCAATGCGAAATTCATCTCGTTTGATCTAGCAACTATTCATTACATAAATAAACATCCATCAAAGGATCACCAGTCCCGATTTCAATCGATCTTCATGATCTCATACGATACAATCTATAATAAGCATGCCAGAGAGCATCTCGGACAATGCAGTTTCTGGAAATCATGATGCAAGGTTTAATATACTGTGTGAAATCTGGTAATCCTGGATTCGTAGCCTAGCAGTCAAGAGCGCAAGCCAAGTACGGAGAGCGACAGCTCGAATCTCGGATAAGTCAAATTTTAAAAGGCGAAGAGTTGGTAGTCAGCCTTCTGATGAGCCCAGGGCTACCAACATGTGACACAAAGCGGGCGAAACGAAAACGGCTGAGCAATGTGGCCGTTAGTAGTCAGGGTGTATGGAATTGGATATCATGAAGGAAGTATTCTGTAGCTGGTTTTCAATGCGAAAGTCACCTCGTGTGATCTAGCAACTATTCATTATATATATCTGAAAACGATTGAGCTGTTGTTGCAAAACGATTTCAAAGCATTCATTTATTTTACACTGATGTGATCAGGATATCGTTGAATCGGTGCTGGTGATCTTTTGATGGATTCTTCAAATTAATTTAGTCAATTTTGATAGATCACACAATGTGACTTCGCATCAAAAACCAGATACGGTATCATTTCTTGATTACATCCTTATCCATACACCTTGACACAAGGCATGGCAAATTTTAGCAAGTCATATTGGTACTGTTTCGTCCGCTACAAAAACAAAGATAAAATAATCATCAAATAATCAAAAGCGCCAATTTAATAATCTGAATACATTAATCTTAAATATATTTATGACATCGCTAAATATTGCGGTCTAGAAGATAAAGTTGAATGCAATTGATTGTTAATCCATATTTCTAGTGTTTGGTCTTATTAAATTATGGAACTGATTGTCAAACTCCAGTTTTTAGCAGCAAATATGAATTATATGAAAATGGATTATACATAATAAATACTAAACCCACAATCTTCTTCCATTTCAAACATATAGTTATTACAGGAACAAAGAAGCAGAAATTATACTTTATTTGATAAAAAAAAATAAATTATATATTTCAATAGCTCCTGCTGTCATCATCAGTATTACAAAATAATGTTTCACAATTTTTCTCTTTGCCCCGTGTTTGCCACATTTATACAAAAATACAAGCGTTGATGTGCCCCGCATTTCTACTTAAAAGAAAAAGAACATATCGAGAAACAAAACAATCATACTACAATTTTACACACATTTTAAAACAAATAAAATCAAAATCATAACACAAGTGACGAAAAATACGAATTTAATAATAAAAGTAATGTTAAACTAGAGTAATAAATTATAATTTAATCTAAACCAAAATAAAATAATAATACAATTGGAAAAAACGTACGAATTGAAAAAATTAAAATAATGTAATATTGGAATAATTAATTATAATTTAATTAAAGGTTGTAATCGGATTTATTATAAAGCATAAAATTCGGTTCTTTTTTTTAATAAAATACGCTTCTTGAATAACGCGAGATAACAAGTTACTTTCAATGATAAAACAGATGCATTTTCAAAATCAACGGAATGATTCAAACTCACAAAATGCTGAGCACCAGCACTAGAAATGGTCCCTTTACGTACATTATAATTTGGTGTTTTAATACGCTTAACCAAACCTTGACCCGTTTGACCATCATATACCTGTTCGCATTCTTTACAAGGTATTTTATAAACAATGGCGTCTTTGTTAAAATCTGGTTTACGCTTAAAAATGTTGTGAAGTTTAGGTAATTTTCTGTTAAAAATGAGCACTTTGTTAATACAATTATTTTTTATGTTGTTGTTAATAAACTTTGAAAATACAGAATTCCACTTGTTACTAACAAAAGGTATTCCTATATGGTGTATTCTTTTGCAGGACCAAAAACTTTTTTTATGCCTAAAGATTTAAATTTAGCTTTCTTAATAGCCCAAAGCGGAAAACCACTTTTTAATAAATTATGTTTGATTGCCTTATCTCTTTTACAAATTAAATGATAGTTAGAACAGATAAGCCTGCAACGTAGGTAATGTGACATAGCAGCGGAAATCAGCCAATTAGTTGGAACGTTTGAGGTACACGAAAAAATATCTGGTCCTGTACCAAATTTTTGATAGACACATGTTTGAAGTATAGAAGAATTAGCCAGTTTTACCAAGACATCGAGAAAAGGTATACCCACATTAGATTCAGAAGAAACGCAAAATTGAATTCGAGAATCCTTAGAATTTAGCGTATGAGAAGGAAATCCTGTGTAAGGCAATTCTGAGCAACCAGAAAACATCGTCAACATAACGAAACCACTTGACAACTCCATCAATACTATTGGCAAAAGAATTTTCCAAATTTCGCATGTATAACTCGGACAATACCGGAACAAGAGGGTTGTCAATTGCCAATCCTTCGATCTAATCCCACATTACAGATACAAAAATAAAATTACAACGACTGGTACACATTGTGAGGAGAGTATGTAAATTTTCATGATTAAGAAGAATATCACAAGGTGGGTTAAGAGCTAATATATCAGCTGCAATATTTATAGCAACAGAGAGCGGAACGTTAATGTAGAGGGAGGTGATGTCAGCTTTAAACAATGAATGTTCAAGAGCGTTATGTCCACGGATTAAACGAGAAAAATGATGTCCATATTAAATGTATGAGAAATGGCTATCAGATATATGAAATCGAAAAGTGCTAGCAAAAAAACTTTGAAATTTTATAAGATAAAGTAGAATATGTAGCTACAATTGGTCTTGCGCTGTGTTGAACTTTGTAGTTTTCGGCGATAATTATAAAAATCCTGGTTTAGCATTTTTTAAGAGATAAGATTTAAGAAACTTATCATAAATTTTTCTTTTAGAAAACAACTGCCGTAGGAATCTATTAAACTCGCTTTGTCGAGTAGCTGTAGGATCATTATTTAATTAAAAATTTATGGCAATTTAGGTAATTTTCTGTTAAAAATGTGCATTTTGTTAATACAACTATTTTTTTCGAGTATATTCTTCATTAAACAAAACAACAAACTTGGTCTGTTCATCAGCCTTGGATACGACCAAACCCTCTTCATAAAATTCTTTTTAACACTAATGATGGTTTTGTTCAAGACATTGGGAGCATCATCATCTTTACTCATTAATTTAAAGTTTAAATTAAGGAAATTGTCTAAATTATAAATAGTGTGTTTTGAGAAAATAAAAGTCTTTTTAAACTCCGAAGATAATTTGTGTACACAGACACGACATGGTGGAATAAAGTAAGGACCTAATTCAAATATATTACGTTGTTCAATAGTTAAAGATTTATCAGTCCAATTTATAATGTTTACTGGGGCTTTATTGACTGCCTTCAATGAATTTACAAATTTTTGTTTGTCTATTGATTTGTAAGAAATAAAATAATTCTTTTCATTATATAGTTTAGAGAATTTGTATAAATGTTTAAAACCAAAACAAAATAATAATACAAAAACGAATTGAAATAATTAATATAATGTGATATTGGAATAATTAATTATAATTTAATTTAAGATTGTAATCTGATTAATTATTAAGCATTAAATTAGGTTCTTTTTTAGTATAATACGCTTCTTTAATAATGCGAGATAACAAGTTACTTTCAAATGATAAAATAGATGCATTTTCAAAATCAACGGAATGATTCAAACTCACAAAATGTGAGCAACAGCACTAGAATTGGTCCCTTTACGTACATTATAATTATGTGTTTTAAAAAGCTTAACCAAACCTTGACCCGTTTGACCAACATATAACTGTTCGCATTCTTTACAAGGTATTTTATAAACAAAGGCACCTTTGTTAAAATCTGGTTTACGCTTGAAAATGTTGTGAAGTTTAGGTAATTTTCTGTTAAAAATGTGCTGATTTCCGCTGCTATGTCACATTACCTACGTTGCAGGCTTATCTGTTCTAACTATCATTTAATTTGTAAAAGAGATAAGGCAATCAAACATAATTTATTAAAAAGTGGTTTTCCGCTTTGGGCTATTAAGAAAGCTAAATTTAAATTTTTAGGCATAAAAATAAAGTTTTTGGTCCTGAAAAAGAATACACCATATAGGAATACCTTTTGTTAGTAACAAGTGGAATTCTGTATTTTCAAAGTTTATTAACACAACATAAAAAATAATTGTATTAACAAAGTGCACATTTTTAACAGAAAATTACCTAAACTTCACAACATTTTAAAGCGTAAACCAGATTTTAACAAAGACGCCATTGTTTATAAAATACCTTTTAAAGTATGCGAACAGTTATATGTTGGTCAAACGGGTCAAGGTTTGGTTAAGCGTATTAAACAACATAATTATAATGTGGGAAAAGAGACCAATTCAAGTGCTGGTGCTCAGCATTTTGTGAGTTATAATCATTCCATTGATTTTGAAAATGCATCTATTTTAACATTTGAAAGTACCTTGTTATCTCGCATTATTCAAGAAGCGTATTATATTTAAAAAGAACATTATTTAATGCTTAATAATAAATCAGATTAAAACCTTAAATAAAATTATAATTTATTATTCCAATATTACATTATTTTAATTTTTTCAATTCGTATGTTTTTTCTAATTGTATTATTATTTTGTTTTGGTTTAGATTAAATTATAATTTATTACTCTACTTTTACATTTTTTTATTATTAAATTCGTATTTTTTGTAACTTATGTTATGATTTTGATTTTTTTTTGTTTTATGATTCTGTTTTTTCTTTTCTTTTGTTTGTTTTCAAATGTGTGTAAAATTGTAGTATGATTGTTTTGTTTCTCGGTATTTTCTTTTTCTTTTAAGTAGAAATGCGGAGCAAATCAATGCTAGTATTTTTGTAGAAATGTTGCAAGCACGGGCTAAAAGAAGAAAAATTGTGATACATTTTTATTGTAATCCTGATGATGACAGCAGGAGCTATCGAAATGTATGTTTTTTTATCAAATAATGGATAATTTATGCTTCTTTGTTCCTGTAGTAACTATGGATTATACATATTTGAGACTTGACAAGTCCAAGCACGCCAACAAAGGGCCATGTTATCCGTCCCACCGATAGAGCAGGATGTGTCTTTTCAGATGCCAAAGAATTATAAACGCACAAGTACAATTGTATTGACCATACTCAATACTCATTTGAACCGTTGACTATTCAGACACTTAGAGCATATGGTCCGTCACCGGCCAAGCTTTTTAAAGATTTGAGAAAGATACTTGATCGGGTCACTGCAGACCAGCGCGCAGGTTCATTTATCATGCAGCGTCTAAGCACTCTGTACAAAGGGGCAATGCAGCATGTATGCTGAAGTCTATCGTTGCCGCGTCCGCAGCCCAGACAGAAGTCTACAACATTGAATTAAATAGCTTTGATGAGGGATTGCAAAGGTCAACGTTTGATCGAAGACTGTCTGTCAACATTTTAGGTGACGACGAAATCATCGCTGACGACAATATCACCGATATTTCAACACTAACCAGCAACAATGAAATTACAAAGTCAAGCCGGGCAAATCAAAACTATAGCGTATCCTCAATCGACGAGGATACGCTATAGATACCTTGAAGATGCGTATTCGTTTTTGTGCTAAACCGCAGGTATCATGGAGAAAATTTTGATAACGATAGCAATCAACGTTTTTGTTTAATGAACATTGAATCAACATTTATTCAAATTTAATCAATATTGAATTAAACCATGTAATTCTGCAAACAAAATTATTAATGTAAAATAATAATAAAATATTGTTGATATAACTAAATTTTAACTGAATATTATTATCTGATCACGGCTAAAACCTTGACATGAACACCAATGTACATTAACAATAGTCTTCATTAATTAATGTCAGTATAGAGTCAACACAGTATAGAGTCAAAACAGTATAGAGTCAGTTTAGAATTCTAAAGTCAGTTTAGAGTCAAATCAGCATATAGTCGGTTTTTGTTGTTTGAGTGTTCCCGATTCCTTAATTCTGAATAAACATTAGCAGGAAAAGTAAGTCATCTGTTATTGCATTACCACTAGCAATGAAGAGCTTGGATTATGGAATTCGATAAAGGTGCTTTTTAAATCCTACTTGTAAGGTCCTGGTAAGCGGATTATTCGTGATGAATAGTCTCACCAGTATAATTACTAGTATATGAATACGTACTTGAAGGATTTGTTGAGCTGCTTAGGTGTGCTGTACTTTAATCTAATTGTACAGCAGCCCCCTACCGATGAAAGTCAAAAGTCGAAGCAATATAGAGTCAGTTTATGTTGTTTCAGTCTTCCTGATTTCTATATCGCAAAGACTCCCGATATAGAAACTTCCCGATTCAAATACGCATAAATAACTCAATTTGAACTTTATTATTAAAGTTGAAAAGTTATTTGATTAATAGTTAAATTATGTTTAAGTGAAAGAGAATAAATAACATAAACGCTTTATTTTGGTTAAAATCTTTCAATTTATTTAAAATTAACTTAATAAAATTATTTATTATCCAATAAACATAAACAACTCAATTTCAACTTAAGTATTAATTTTGAAAAGTAATTTGATTTATACTTTAATTATACTTACTCGAAAGGGAATAAATAACGCAATCGCTTTATTTTGATTATAATCTTTTTATTTATTTATTACATAAAATGATATATTATCCAATACGTATAAACAACTCAATTTCAACTTTATTATTAAGGTTGAAAAGCTATATATTTATAGTTAAATTGTCCAGGAAAAATCAAGTACTCTAAAACTTGTATATTTGTACATAATGTAGTCGCTGTCAGAGAGGCTACTATGATATAATAAATCGATCTAAAAGTATTATTTAATTATATAACTATATAATTATATTCAATTACATTCTATGCAATTAAACACCAATTATGGAACGTCAATATTAACATTCTTGACGTTTACAGAATCTTCGATTATAATCTTTTAGTTTATTCATCGTGCCACCGATGTGGCAGGGTAAGTATCGACAGATACCGAGGAATTATAAACGCACAAGTACTATTGTTTTGACCATACTAAATCTCATTTGGACGTTGGCTATTTAGACACTTAGAGCATTTGGTCCGTCAACCGCCAAGCTTTTCAAAGATTTGGGAAATAGACTCGGTTGGGTCACTGCAGACCAGCGCGCAGGTCCATTTCTCATGCAGCGTCTAAGCACTGCTGTTCAAATGTGCAATGCATCATGTCTGCCGGGTCTATCGTTGCCACGTCTGCAGCCCAGACAGAAGTCTACAACATTGAATTAAACAGCGTTGATGATGGATTGCAAAGGTCGACGTTTGATCGAAGACTGTCTGTCAACATTTTAAATGACGACGAAATCATCGCTGACGAAAATATCACCGACATTTTAACACTAACCAGCAACAATGAATTTACAAAATCAAACCAAGAAAATCAAAACTATATCGTATCCTCAATCGCTACTGAACCGTTATAGATGCGTATTCGTTTTGGTGCAATACCGGAAATATCAAAGAGAATATTTTGATCACGATAGCAATCAACGTTTTTGTTTAATGATCAACATTGAATTAAATGATGTAATTCTATAAACCAAATAATTCATGTAAAATAATAATTATATGAATAAAATATTGTTGATTTAACTAAATCAAATTAAACTGAATATTATTATCTGATCACGGCTAAAACCATGACATGAACACCAATGTAGATTCATATTATTTTTGTGTTGCTTAGCAACAATCCATGGTTATCTGTTTTGACGATAAATGAACACTAGACTTGTTTTCTCGCTCCAATTGTCGTTTTTTAGCACCTCGACCTTTAATTGTTGCTCGATAGAGCAATGTCTCCACCTTGCTTATCGATGCAAACATTACTGTAGATTTTTTATGCATCAGGTCGAATTTGTCCAGGGCAGCACGATGAAACATCTGGTTGTATAACGGCCGAATTATCTCTAGTACTAATGTCGAGTCAGCGTATTCACCTTTGCTTGCACAGTTTGTCGCATAGCGCATGAGCTCACCAGTAAAATCGGCTAGTCCAGCTATGTAATCATCAATTGTAAAATAAAGAACGAAGAGTTGCGTTTTGTCCGACTCTGTTGACTAAAATAGCAAAAACGTGCACGATCCCTTTTATTTGAATGCATTGAAAAAGTAAAGAGATTAAACTATAAAATTGCGTTCAAAAATAATAAAATGATAAAGATATAAATCATTAAATGAGAATATTTGAAAGATAATAAATCAAATCATTTAACTGATTGATGATAACTTATAAGTGAGTAATGTTTTCTTACTTATTTAGATAATTTAAATCAGATAACTTAACTAAGGATAACTAATTATTAAATGATCACTTGGATGATATTATTTATCTGAATGATTAGTAATAACTAATAATTACTTGTTTATAAGCGAGTATTGATTTTTTCTTATTCGAATAACGTTTTTATGTAATATTTGATATATTACGAAATTTTTATTGTTTTTTTAATAAAAATTGTAACGCTATTTAAGCTTTTAAAATCAAAGCAATCAAGTTTTTAAAAAAGTGTTTTAAAATTTAATAATATTCGTTAAATTGCAATTATTCAAAGAATTTATTTTAGATACACTTTAAAGTTTGCCGGAAAATAGAGAAGGTGTATTATAATCGTAAAAGTAATAATTAATTAAAATTATTAATTTAAAATATAATTTATAATAATAAATAATTTAATACATCATAATTTATTAGAGAAGGGAGAATTAATATCAAAGTAGTTTATAGTTTATTTTAACTAACTTTTGTAAAAATTCATTCAACTATTATTGAATAAGAAAATTTACAAGGAATTTAATGTGAAAATTACAAAAAAAATTATCATCAAAATCTTATTTTATAAAGGAAAATCAAGTGACTATTATATTTTGATAAAACTACAAATATACAGAGGATATTATCATATTATGTTGAATTAAATGAACTTATCGCAAAGATACAATTTCAACAGATTAATATGAAAGTAAAATTAATATTCAATATAATAATATTAATATTAATATTTAATTACTTTGATATTAATATTAATATCTAAACTATGAATTTTAATGGTAAAATTATTTAAAATAATAATCAAAAATATTTTATCTAACATTTTGTATGTTGATTATTAAAATTTTTCAAAAATACAAAAATTGAGCTTTTTTAGCATCACGTGCTAATATTTTTGTTACGTTCTATTTGAATTATATTTTAATTGTGATTAAAAAGTGCCATTATTGCAACAATAAGTTATTATCAACTTTAATTAAGTAATTTTTGATAAAAAGAACGTTCTCGAAAATACAAGTCAGCTATTTTCAAATTGCAATTAATAAATGCTATCTAAAAATCTGCTATTATCTTATTACCTTATTATTATATAAATACATATTCTTAAATTGGATTTATAAATTAATAAACATTAAAGATGATTTATTCCACGTCTTTTAAAGACTAGGAATAAATAATATAATTAATGTTTTTAATATGCGTTTAGAAATTGCCTATTTTATATAAATTTATAAAAATCAGATCAGATAACTAAGTATATGTATTTTATATTTAAATAAAGATTAATAATAAATAATTTTATAAGACTTTATGCTGTTTATATTTATATCAAGTTAAAATTTATAAATTGAAATTTAAAACAAAAGTCAATTTTTATGAATTGACTAATAAATAACAGACGATCAGATAACTAAGTCTATGTATTTTATATATAAATAAAGATTAATAATAAATAATTATATAAGACTTTATGCAATTTATATATTATATCACGTTAAAATTTATAAATTGAAATTTAAAACAAAAGTCAATTTTTATGAATTGACTAATAAATAACAGACGTTGTATCAGCATACGGATTATAGGTCATCAGGAGAATAGCTTCAAATTTATATAAAATTCTTCAAATTAAAATACAAAGCCGTATTACATTCATAATATTTCTTAAATTGCGATAACGAATATTTAAAAAATACCTGGTCGGCATTTTCTCTTGAAAATCGTAGATATTCCTTTACTTCTCGCGGACTTAATAAACGCCTTTCGCGTAGAAACCAATAGAATGACATTGCTTCAATCATCTCTTCGATACCTTACATTGAAACCAAAATTATCAATAATTCTTGTAAATTGTACCTGCGGTATACGCTTTATAGAAATATAAAGGATCAACCAAGTCTCTAGCGTCGTCGATTTGCATAGCAATCGTTTTAAAATCATTACGTAGCATAACAAATCGATTATCAACTTCGTTGAATAGTTTGGCAATGTCACGACTTTTCGTGCATATATTTTATATTAGAGAATAAACAATATTTTGACATACCAGTCTGTAATTTGGTGAAGTAATGTTATAATCCGTTTCGCATCTGCAGTAGCAGATATGGATTTTCCACGAATCTGCTCCGATATCTTATGGCGTTTTTCAAGGCACTAATCGTAAAATTACAATGTTTCGGATTAAATTAATTAAAATAATTACAGTTAAATTCGCAAATATTTTATAAAAATATCTTATAAAAGTAGAATAAAAGATTTTATAAATCAAAAAATAGTGGAATGTAGAAAACTTTTGCCAACCGTAAAATTTTAAATTCAAGACATGTATCATAAATGTAAAAATAAATTAAAAATATTTAAATAAATACATTATTAAAATAAAATATTATTTTATATTTTCAAACAGTTTCATAAAAGTTAATAAAAACTATCAATGTGCTTTACAAATTATTCAAAGTACAAAAAATATTGTTTGAGAAAATCATTGTTAATTCAGTTAAAATAGAAACAATGTTACAATCGTAATAAACATCATATTTAGATATTGACATGTATAATAGATAGAAAATAACTGCTTTATAAAATTATTAATTAATTTAAAAATTATTATAGTTTATTTTATAAAATTCATTCGAAGTGTAATAGTGATTTTTGTTAAAAATGTTAAAGAAATTATAAAATTTTATTTATCGTAACATTTGATACATCAATAAATTTACTCAATTATTACATATTTTTTATTACTGTAAGATATTATTATTCATTGATTTTATTAAATATTACGCTATTAGATATATATCGCATTAATTTTTATATATTTTTAAACAAATAAGTTTTTGCTAAATTTGACAGACCCACAAAATAATAGCGTTTTACCGAGTAAAGATTATTCGATACCCTGTACTTTTGCATAATAAATTATTCACACTATACAAGTTCTTTTTATAAATTTTAACAACGTATCGGTCATAACCCAGTGATACTTTACAAGATAGTACTTGAAATACTATTTTGAAAAGGATCACTGTGTGTGACCAAAGCGTTCAAAAATTTATAAACAAGAATTTGTATCGTGTCAATAATTTATCATGTCGTTCTATCATAAAATACAATTCTTTATTACATTTAATTACTCATATCATATTATGGTGATTTAAATGTTAATATATTTGCTCGAATGTTCTACATATGTAGGTCTTCACATTTTTCATTAACTTAAGGTAACATGAGTTTTTGAGAACGAGTTAAGATATAATTAATTATATAAATTAATCATTGACAATAAAACAGAAATACAACCTGCGCATATTTGGTAAAGTCATTGGTTAAAATATCAGGAGTCTTTGACATGGATTTAGAGGTTTTGAAAATCGTTGGAAAAATCTAAAATGTAATTTTAGAGTTTATGAACTTTTATTATTATTCGAATTTTTAAAGTAAAATAGTCAAAATAAACATTAGTAAGTTGAAGGTTTGCCTAACTTATTAGATATACGCTTATTGTTTAGGATAAACTTGTAATTAGTAATTTCAGTAATTTCTTATAGTAATTTTAGTTTAACTTCGAATTTAATCAATGCTTGTTTATAGGCGAACATCGCGAGAAATGTTCATTGCAAAGATATCTATAGAATTTAAAAAAAATTATGAATATTATTTGAATATTTAATTTATTAAATATTTCATTCATACTATTAATTAAATCGATTAATTTGATTAATTTAATGTTAACATTATTATTAATCATTCGACAAAATATTCGCTAACTGAAAACGAAAGGAATTCAGATATATATATATACAATTTAATTTACACAATTAAATTGTAATTGTGTAAATTACAATTTAACTTTACACAATTTAATTTTATTCAAAAATTAAATAATTTATTAAGTCGATTAATTTAATTAATTGAATTTGAACTTAATTATTAATATTCGACAATGAGTTCGTTATAAATGAAATGACTATTTTTTTAAATTATAATAAAAAATAATATAACATTTACTGTAAATATTATATGCACTCAGTTTAACTTAGGATATATAATAGTACTATGGAAAATGTATTATCATCACGTGGCAGACTAACTGTCGATATAGTTAAACTCTAAAAAACGGTGCAAGTTCACATTATAAAGAAAGCTTAATGTTAAAAAATGAAAGGACTATTATTTTAAACAAAGGAGCATCTATAAGAATTTAATACGAGCATAGAAAGGCGATATAAAAAATTTATCAATAAGAGTTCTAATATTCATAATTTTATTTTTTTATAATAAAAAAATTAGAATAATTAAATATATATAATATAATAATTGTTATAATGTTATATTTTATACATTTAATATTTATTTATATTAAAGTGTTGATTGTGAAAGAACATTATAGACATGGGAAGTATTTTTATTGAACAAAAATTGTTGAGCTTTCGACAACCAAGGCCATTATCATAATAGCCTTGATAGTCGAAAGCTCAAAAATTTTTATTCAATAAAAATACTTCTCATGTCTATAATGTTTTCCCACAATCACCGCTTTAATCTAAAAAGGCACAAATGCAATGTTCACAAAAATATTTATTTATGAATTAAATTTTATTTAATTTAAAAGAAAAGTAAAACGTTAAGGAAATATTTTAAATTATAAATATTATATTATGAGAAAGAATTACAATAAATATTTATTTAATTATTAAAATTTTTATATTATTATCAAATTATTTAATTCACTCAAAAGTACGTTAATGTGATGAAACAAAAATTAAGTATACATCGCAGTATAATAAACATTTCGTCGCACGATTCTATCTGGATAACACAGTTCATGCTACGAAAGACAAAGATTTCAACAACAAAAATTTTTCCGTATAAAAGAGGGTATATCAATTAATTATAAACGTAGTCTCTTCTTTAAGAATATTTCTAAAATAAAAGGTATATATAGATTCTGGATTTGTTTAAAGTCGATTAGATTAGCAACAATAACATCATCATTTGACATTTTAGAACAAAATGTTTGACTCGTTAAGAAATTCTTGAGACAAAAAGCAGTTCTTGCATTTCAATGCTGCCAACTTATAAATCAAATAAGTCTGGTCAACGTTCTTGTGTGCTAAATTTTATTGCTCACATTATAGACGACTCGTCTATCAAGCTAAGTGTTTTTGTAATGACTTGTGAACAGGTTTTATTCAGTGCCGTCTTAATGTCATGTTCAATCCAAATTTTATATGAAATATCATTTAGACGTTGGTATTTGTCCCGCTCTGACAGACGGTATTTAAGCGCATTTGGTACCAAAGAATTTTGTCGATCTTATTTATTAAATACATAATGACCAATCTGTATTTCACCTGATGGGAAGTAATTATTAGCATTGACACGGTAGATAATACGTTGCTTTAACCGAAAATAAGTAATAATAGCTAGCCAACATGGTAATTATGCAGTATGATTATCAAGCTTCAAGGAGAAATCCGCTATGTCAGATTTAATACTCCATTTTGCCCTATTCGTAGCATGGTCCGGGTGAAGTCCGGAAGTCTTGAGATCTGTCTATGGACATCAAGCCATCGTCGTTTTGGTTGATCTTTCGAGCTCTTATCTACGATTTAATGCTCCAGAGCAGTCTTTACGTGACCATACCACCAGAGTCTGACCGCTTTTATATTACGTACGGTTGGGCCGACTTATTAATATGACTGGAATCAAATACAGCTATCTTGAAAGTTATCCCTATTCCCAAAAATGGACGTCGTTAAATCATTCGAAAATAAACATGCAAAATCTAAAATAATAAGCTTTCATTTAAAACAAAGTAAACACAACTTTATTGATTTTAGCTTTCTTTCAATATTGCGATAAAAAGTGTTCATTGTTTTTAGCGTTCAGCACGTGACGGTACCATCAGAGTCTGACCTCTTGTATATTACGTAAAGTTGGGGCGACTCATTATTATTATTGGAATCTAATTCATATATCTCGAAAATTATCCTAATTCGCAAACATGTACGTCGTTTAATCATTCGAAAATAAACATGCAAAATTTAAAATAATCAACTTTTATTTAAAACAAAGTAAACACAACTTTAATGACTTTGTTCTTCTTTAAGTTGAACGTAAAGATTCTAGGTATTCTTTTCACCTCGAATTTGTCTTAGGATTCAAACTTCAATATTGCGATAAAAATAGTGTTTATCGTGTTATTTTTTAAAGTAACTGCAAGTATCTTGGATGTTTACCTGACAAATCGATAACTTTATATTACACTCCTATACGTTTCCGTTTTAGATACGTTAAAATCAATTGTTCATCGATTAAACCGATTGTGTTAAAAAAAGTGTCCATCGTGTTATATTTTTAAGTAACTACCAGTATCTTGGATGTTTACCTGACAAATCGATAACTTTATATTACACAGTTATACGTTTCCGTTTTAGATACGTTTAAATCCATTGTTCATTGATTAAACCGATTGTGTTAAAAAAGTGTTCATCGTGTTATTTTTTAAAGTAACTGCAAGTATCTTGGATGTTTACCTGACAAATCGATAACTTTATATTACACTCCTATACGTTTCCGTTTTAGATACGTTAAAATCAATTGTTCATCGATTAAACCAATTGTGATAAAAAAAATTCCCATTGTGTTATATACTTAAGTAACTGCAAGTATCTTGGATGTTTACCTGACAAATCGATAACTTTATATTACACTCTTATAAGTTTCCGTTTTGGATACGTTTAAATCCATTGATCATCAATTAAACCGATTGTGATATCAACCGCATTATATAAATCCACGACGATGCTAGTCGTATATGTAAAACACCTTGTCAACTGCTTAATAGTTTTAGGTCAATGTCTTTCCCAAAAAATATACATTTCTGCTTCAAATTGGGTGTTAACTTACATTTAATGGTACAACAGTATCAAAGCAAATTGTATAAATATAAATCGCTTTTATCAATCTCGAACACGAACAACTCATTTGTGCGCAATTTAAAGGTACGTGCTATCAAGTTTCTAAATCGTCACAGTTAAAAATGTTTCATACTAATTATATCCAGTGCCACTAAAGTTTTGCTTGTTCTTTTATAAATATGCATTTACACAAATGTGATTAAGAAAATTTTGCGTTTAAGTTCAATAATAAGAATTTGATAATTATGTAAAAAAAATTAATTTTGATAAATTTAAATTACAAGAAGTATGATTATTTTATTATATCTATAATAATATCTATTTATATCTTTAAAGTATATTTAATTACATTCATAATTTATTAAATAAAAAATAATCATTTAGGAACTCGTTCCTACACGGAAGAAACGCTAAAGAAAAAAAGAGAAAATAGTAATTACGTAATCATTAGGTATGCTTACATAAATTACAAAAATAATCTAAAATCATTTTTAAAACTGCGTAAGCTAACTACTCGTTATACAAATAATTAATAATAATATTACTGATTATGATTATTACTGATATACATCATTATTCAAAACCAAATATCATGTATGCCATTATTTAAATTGTTATTTATTCATGTATAATGTACCTTATAAATTATATAAAGTATAAAAAATATTGTTTGAGCAAATCAATATGACTTCAGTTTAAATAGAAATAATGTTACAAACCTAATAAACATCATATTTACAAGTAGTAAGATATTATTATTCATTAATTTTATTAAATATTACGTTATTAGATATTTATCGCTAAGAGTTAATAAAAAATTTTAAACAAATAATTTTTTGCTAAATTTGACAGACCAACAAAATAATAGCGTTTTACCAAGTAAAGATTATTCGATACCCTATGCTTAGGCATAATAAATTATTCACACGATACAAGTTCTTTTTATAAATTTTAACAACGTATCGGTCATAAACCAGTGATCCTTTACAAGATAGTACTTGAAATACTATTTTGAAAAGGATCACTGTGTGTGACCAAAGCGTTCAAAAATATTTAAACAAGAATTTGGTACTGGCCCTGTACAAAATTTTTAATAGACACATGTTTGAGGTATAGAAGAATTAACCAGCTTAACCAAGACATTGAGAAAAGATATACCTACATTAGATTCAGAAGAAACGCACCATTGAATTCGAGAATCCTCAGAAATTCGCGTATGGGAAGGAAATCCCATACGATACAATAACTCCTATCGTGTCAATAATTTATCATGTCGTTCTATCATTTTATTCATTTTATCATTTTAATTATTTTATCAAAATAATTAAAACAAATCATGTAGGATCCCGTTCCTACACGGGAGAAACGCTATAGAAATAAAAGAAGATAATAATCACGTAATCATTAGGTATGCTACATAAACTACAAAAATGATGTAAACTCCGTTTTTAAAACTACACAAGCTAACACCTAATTGAACGAATTTGTTACGAAGGCCGTCCAACATTTAAAATACTAACGGGATTGTTGACATACTTTACAAAGAATGTTATTTTTATGATATTGTATCTTTACGAATAGATAATAAAATACATAAAAAATTGATATTATTTTAAATTGAATTTGACGATGATTTATAAAATAATCAAATTTGTAAAAATTTGATTGTATCAATTAATATACAATTGATAGTAATCAATTGTATATTATATATAATATTAGTATTCTGTATATTAACAATTGATATAAATTAACATATATACAATAAATTTAATATTTTCAAATAGGCAATTAATCATATATTGACTATATAATAAATAAAACACAATTTAATATTTGTATTTCAAATTCTAAAAATTAGAAAAAATTACAAAACACTAAGTTAAACATGTGGCATTTTATATTTGATAGAAGAGCAGCAAACAGATAAAAATTATAACTTGAAAGGAATAAACTTTAAAATCCAAAAGAGAAATTTCGTTCAGCCTGTATAACGAGCTGTTAACACGAATCCACTAGAATTATTCATTTTGACATGCGGGTGTGTGCGTGATGGTAATACCTTTTAAATTATATGAAAATCGTAATATTAAATATACAATGTCATACCTGATATTCTCGACAGAAAGTACGTGACATACCAATATCAAAATAATTTGGGTCGTCTTTTAACTGCGAGCATATATCAGAAACAATCTAGAATTTTTTAACTTGCGATATTTAAAATTTCACCTCACGAATTTGTTGTATCGAATTGTATATCAAATTGACGATTTGTATTTCAAATCGTCAAATTCAAAAAGTCAATTTCAGATCGTCAATTTCAGATCGTTAATTTCGAGTATTAAACTTCAGATCGTCAATTTCAGATTGTCAATTACTGATTGTCAATTACAGATCGTCAATTTCACTGATATAAGTATTTTAATTTATTTTAAACAGAAAATAATTCTTTAAAAATATCTTTTATTTCTTTCATTTTCCTAATCGCGTGTCATAACATTATTAAGATTGAGCTTGTTCATTTATTCCGACGGACGCATGTATGCTTATCGATGACCTAAACAGCAATACCTTTCAAATATTTCAAATATCTCACTTTTATATACTTTTTCATTCATAATTTTATAATACTTTAAGAAAAATACTTAACTTTTATATTAAAAAGTGTATTATTTTATTAGTGATTTCATCAGATTCAATTGCAATACGAAAAGAAAATATCCATATTGATATGAGTAACGCGTTCGACTTATTTAATGTGTGATTTTGATATAAATTATGTATATGATAACAAATAAAAAGTAATGTAGGAGGATACATAGACCATTCAATTAAATATATATATATATATATATATATATATATATATATATATATATATATATATATATATATAGATTGATTAGACGATTAATCTCGGATAAGTCAAATTTCAAAAGGCGAAGAGTTGGTAGTCAGCCTTCTGATGAGCCCGGGGCTACCAACATGTGGCAAAAAGCGGGCGAAACGAAAACGGCTGTGGCAATGTGGCCGTTAGTAGTCAGGGTGTATGGAATTGGATATCATGAAGGAAGTATTCTGTAGCTGGTTTTCAATGCGAAAGTCACCTCGTGTGATCTAGCAACTATTCATTATATATATCTGAAAACGATTGAGCTGTTGTTGCAAAACTCAGTCAAAACATTCATTTATTTTACACTGATGTGATCAGGAGATCGTTGAATCGGTGCTGGTGATCTTTTGATGGATTCTTTAAATTAATTTAGTCAACTTTGCAAGATCACACAATGTGACTTCGCATCAGAATCCAGATACGGTATCATTCCTTTGTTACTACCGACTCCATACACCTTAATTTTTGTTAATCCATATTTCTAGTGTTTGGTTTTTATTAAATTATGAAATTGATGATCGAAGTCCAGTATTTAGCAGCAAATATGTATTATATAAAAATATATTATACATATTTGAGACTTTACGTGCTCAAAGCGCTGGCGATGAGCCATGATAGAAGTGCCACGGATGTAACAGGGTAAGTCTCGACAGATATCGAGGAATTATAAACGCACAGTACGATTGTATTGACCATACTAAATACTCATTTGGGCCGTTGACTATTGAGACACTTAGAGCATTTTGTCAGTCGGCCGCCGAGCTCTTCCAATGGCAGAGCTTTGACCAAATGGACCAGCGCGCAGGTCTATTTTCTCATGCAGCATATAAACACTGATGTTCAATAGGGAAATGCAACATATATGCTGGAGTCTATCGTTGCCGCGACTGCGGCCAAGACAAACACCTTCAAGTTAGAATTTGGAAGAGTTGATGAGGGATTGCAAAGGTCGACGTTTGATCGAAGACTCTGTCAACATTTTGGGTGACGACGAAATCATCGCTGACGAAAATATCACAGATATTTCTAAACTGAGAAGCAACAAGGAAATTACGAAATCAAGCTAAGAAAATCAAAACGAAATCAAAATTAAAATCAAAATTTTACGCATCTTTAACTGAAACTTTAAAGATGCGTAAAATTATGAAACTGATGATCGAAGTGCAGTATTTAGCAGCAAATAGATTATATGGATTGTACTTTAAGGATTCCACCAGTTTAGTGACAATTCAACAACTACCTCTGCCTAGTGTATAAATGCTGTATTTCGATAGAAATCCTAGACCGTTGTCTACTCAGCACATCCGTGCACTACTATTATACATGCCGTATCCATTAAGAATCCAACGAGTGCAGCGACAACCTCTGCCTAGTGTTTAAGGATGGTCCGCACAGCAATTCGATCTGGTTAAGAGTGTAAGCCTCAGTCAATTCAGAAGTGTCCGAAACGTCTTCATCCATATGAAGACGTTGATGAAGCAGCATCCAAATGGTGCTGCTTGATGAAGCAGCACCATTTTCTCTAAATGCCGTATTTCGTAAGAAATTCAGGACGTAGTATACTCAGCACATCCGTGCAATACTATTATACATGCCGTATCTATTAAGGATCCAACGAGTGCAGCGACAATTCAGCAACAACCTATGCCTAGTGTTTAAGGATGGTCCGCACATCAATTCGATCTAGTGAGCGTAATCCTCAGTCAATTTAACAAAGTATCGGAAACGACGTTATTCAATGTCACACAGGCAACCGAAACGATCATTGTGTACTTCATTAGACTTGAGTTTTCCGAGCACTTCATCAAAGTGGTGCTAAGTGGTCGTATAGAAGTGACTTGGGCCTGAAAGTAATAAATCGAAGTCCAGTCTATCAAATAACATTATTATATATAATCATATTTATTAATATATATTATATATATTTTTATTTTTATTAATGAAGAAGTATAAAATTTTAATATTTTCAAAATAAACAACAGTCAAATAATGGATCCAATTAGTTATCTTACAGTAATTTTAATAAATGACGGCTTTCTAATGAACAAATCATATGAAAAATTTTGAAATGTAGTTTAAAACTTTAAAAACTCAAGTTACCTCAAGAAATGGATTATAGATAACACATCGACAACCTGGCTTAAGAAATTTATAGCACTGTTTCAGTTGTTTTATAGGACATTGCATTGAAACGAACACAAAGCTAATGAGAGGTAAAAATTTATAATTTGTTTTATTTCTGGGAAGAGAAGATTAATTGTTATTTATTAAAATATTATTTTAAATCAACAATTCATTAATAAGCTGTTAATAAAGATTAGTTAAAATTATATGGAGCTAATAAAGAGATTATATAGAGATTATATAGAAATTATATAAAAATTAAATAAAGATTATCTAGATTATCAAGCAGCGAACGGAGAAAACAAAAAAGAGGGTTACGTTTGTTGAGGATCGCCATAACTTAAGCGGCGATTATCAAGACGATTCTGCGTACTCAGGTGATCATGCTGAATCTCTAATTTAGGGCGATCTTTGTAGGCAAGATCTACACCCGCGATATAGGTACTTTCTTGTTCGCATATTGGATCATTTGTCCAAATGCGGTTTGGCATTTGACCTCGGACACATTGTTAGTCTAGCTATGCTGATATACGACTTCCTTAATGTCAAAACAAACAGAGAAGCACACGATGTCTAAACGGCTTAAAGAAAGCGGAATGCAGCCTGTAATGTTATGAAATTGTATAAATTGTATCGTTAATTGTTTAATAAATAATACAATTTTTAATATTATTAATTGTACTAATTGAATGATTAATTTAATTATCTAGAGTTTATATAATTTTTCGAATTTTATCGAATTTTATAGAAATCCTATAATTTTTTATAATTTTATATTTATGGTATTTTGTTTTAATTTAATTATTAAGGATAACAGTTAATTAATTAGCTAATTGATTAACTAAAAGATAACGTTTAATTAATTAACTGATTCATTAACTAATTGATTGATTAATATATGTAATTATCTAGAGTTTATATCATTTTCCGAATTTTATCTATGGAATTTTACTAGATAACATAATTTTAAAGAAAAATCAGACCAATTTTTAAAATCATAACATGATTTTTATAATTTTAATCAAAAATTTCAAAATTATAACATAATTTTGTCATGATTTTTTTAGATAACAGACTTATCCTTTTATCTGCATATGACAATCTTAATTGTTCCTTAACTAATTTGTGACAAGGCTTGAGCAACGTCAGGTATTCCTAACGTCATGGTGTCAGCAGTATAAATAGTAACTTTGTGGCTATCATCGATTTCATCTATTAATCACAATGTTGGATTGTGCTAAAGTTTAGCGAGCTATTGAGATCATTTTCTTGCATAAGAGGTATTGGATTAACAAAGTATAAGGAAAATAGCGAAATACTAAATAAATAAAAGACAGTTTTAAACTAAAAGCGATCAAACTAATTTGAAAGTCATATGATGCTCAACACACTATGATGCTCAACACAAATGATGCTCAACACACTACTGGCAAAAGTTTTAGTTGTTGGGTGACGTGAAATCACGCAATTGTACGAAACTTGTAATAAGAGCGTCAACTACAAAAGTGATAGTATTCATATAGGAACATGTAACGTCATTTACCTGGCCTAAAATTGAACAAGACTTGGTAAAGAAGGTGTGACGCTTCGGTCTAGTCGCAGTCCTCACGACAAAATGCAGTTACTGGTGGATGTAGGGATATTTAGATGTGCACGTTTCTCCATCGTAAACAAAGAGATAAGAGTCATTGTGATTATTAGTCGAAGGGAGAGTTGGTCAACAGAAAAGTGTCTTTGTGGTCGACTGTCGAATGCTTTCAACATTAACTTAGAAAACGCAGCTTCCACGGATGATTTCAAGGATTGATTCTCTAGCAGATTCCCTCGTTTCACTGTGTAAAATCAATGGTCATGTTAGTAACGATTGTGATATCTGTAAAAGTTAGGAAACAGCCTTTTAATCTGAATACAAGTAAAGTTGAATAATGGTAAATTTATTCTCGTAAAAGCGTGTCGATAACCAAATAAACCACATTATTTTTGTTTCAAATACAAAAATTTCTATGCTCCATTTCCCATAAGTTAATGCTAATCATGAGGTGTATGTGAAATGAACGTGCCTAAAGTAAGAATTACTTTTGGAGTTTAAAAAAAACTTTTATAATTTTGTTAAATAATGTTTACGTCATTAAATATATTAATAATAGTTTAAGTGTTTAATTTCGAAAATTGAATATTTAATCATCCCGTAATTACATAAACGTGAACATATCACGTTATTATCATGATATATTAAAAATCATAAATAACGATAATCATAAAAATCAGGTATATAATGCTTATAAAAATGTAATATAATGCTATATTACAAAATTATAGCATAATATGCATAATATAACGCTTGCTTAAATGAAGGAATATAACGCTTGCTTTCATGAAGGAATAAAACCAGTATCATTAATATCGTTTAAAATACAGATATAACAAAACAATTAGCAAAAGTATATTTTGTAATTATTTCATACCTGTCTATGCTGCTAAGATCTGTAAATCGATTGGAAGCCTTAATACGTATAGCGATTTTAAAAAGACTTCCTTAATAAATGAATCTTACATTTTCATCAACGCTATGGTTTTGAATTGAAATTCTGTTGTCATTCATTAAAGGATACATTTTAACAAATTTTCTGGAGAAAATATTAAATAAAGAATAATGAAATCTGAACGTACCTGTCAGGTGATGCATTTTCTGATACAATCCAATCAAAAACGGTGCCTTCGCGTCCTTATAAAATTTTTTAAATAATCAGAAAAACTCAAATTAAATTAAATTTTAATATTTAGAAAATAAATTTGGCTTGCCGAATTTGACTTTGACGATCGTAAGTCCAAAGCAAAGGTTTTGTTTATATTTTTTATTCATTTAATAGCACAATCTATTAAAAAATTAAAAAATATTATCCTCGTATTATAATTATAATTTTATATTATAATTATATTAAAATTTTATATTAATAATAGAATGTTGTAGTCAAATAAATCATTTTAACGAACCACTAAAAATAATTAAAATGTTCAAAAAATAAATGGAAAAAATATTTAAAAATCAGTTTTCAATCATTTGAACATTGCGGCTGATTGATGTCAACGAAAAATGATTCCTTGTTCATATCATTTGCCGTGTTAAAATTAAAATATTAAATAATAAATAATTTTTAGATTATATTATTGAAATATCAGTTATTCAAAATACAGTTTTTAAACGGGTCGATTAAATTCGTTTGATCTAAAACAACTTTATTTTTAAAAAGGATTTTTATTTCGCATACTAAAATATCCAAATATCCTGTTTCTATTCGATGAAAAAGATAAAAGGTTAAATATCAGGTAATATGATTTATAAACTTTCTCGAAACGTTAAATGTTATATTTAACAATGAAATAAATAAAATTGATAATAAATAATATAATTGTTGGTTAAAAATGAAAGCTAGCCGAATAAACAAACACGTGATTTTCATCAGGAAACATATCCCATCGTCAAGATTCTAATTTGTTCAAGATCTTGTTCCAGCCTGCAACCGCCTTAAGCAGGGCAGCCCCCTGTCAGATGCTGCTGGATGGCCCGTTGTAAGTTTAGTCCGAGTCAACTAAACTAGGTGGCGACACCGAAAAAGCAACGTTAAAAATTATGACTTAAAAGTTACATGTACTCAACAATATTGGAAAAATACGTAAGTACTAATGATTTCAATTTTAGATCTTTTAAATGTAACAGAAAAAATTGTATAGTTTGTGATGTTATAAATAATAATAATTGTATCGTAAGTAATACGACAAACAAATGTTTTTCATTAAATATTAATAATAATTGTAACTGCAATACTGCAGGTGTAGTGTATCTAATACAATGCACATGTGGATTGCAATATATAGGAAAAACATATCAAATGTTAAAAACTAGGTTTAGGCAACACATATATAATATACAGCATAATAGTCAAACTATATTTCATAAACATATGAGATTAATAGGACATGATATTAAAAACTGTAAATTATTTATTTTAGAACATATTATCGAAGAAAACATTTCAATATTAAATCAAAAACTATTAGAAAAAGAAGATTTTTGGATTAAAACGCTTAATTCCATGTACCCATTAGGATTGAATGACGTGGTACAAGGAATTGGCAGAAGTAGTATAATACATAATATTAGATACTTGATAAGTCCGAAGTTGAAAGAATATTATCCTTTGAATTAAAAATACTATCGCTATCTTTCCAGAATAGATTAACATGCCTACCATTAGATTATTCAGACATGCTACTCTCAGGTAAATGCTGGTAAAAAATTAACAAAAAGTTTAATTACCAATTAATATTTTAATTGATTGCATATTTATAAATTTTTGATGTCGATTAAAAAAATATTTCTAAATTTTATTATGCAAACATACGTTAAAATGTTGTAACATTTAAATGTTGTAAAAAGTATGTTACATCAAATGATAAAAACATAAGAATCATTTGTTAGAAATTATATTTTATTGAATAAAAATAAAAATTAGCGCTGACTTGTTTTTAAGCTTTATAAAATATAAATTTGTTCATAACTGTTTAAAAAATAAATCTAAATTATATCAAGATATGAAATATATGTTTTGATACATTGATGATATATGTGTATTTAATTCTAATAATTTTTATTCAACAAGCGAACAAATTTATTCAGGTAGCCTCATTTTTAATACAACCAATATTCATAAAACCAATATTAATGATAAAGAAGGTATATATCTAGTTATGAACATTAAATTAACATCAATTAAAACTACTTTTAATTTATACCGTTAATATGACATATTTAAATTTACAAGAAACATATTTTTGTATGAGTCTCCACATGCATACCCATATAATATAAAATGTCTATATGAATAAAATACTTAAAGTAATTAAAGCACAATTTAAAAAATATTGCAAGGTAATCGAAATTAATACTGGTATAAAACACTATTTCAGTATTAATTCTACAAAAGAATTTTTAGAACAGACAAAAGGAATAAATTTTCAAAATATAAATACATACGATTTTAGTACGCTTTATACAAATCTAGATTTAGTAGATATTAAAGAAGCGTTAGTAAAATTAATTAACCTTATATTCGGAAAAAGATATACATATATATGTTATAATAATTATAACGCCTATCTAACAAAAATTAAACCATCAAATAAATATAAATATATGGATAAAATTGAATTAATAGAATCCTTAAATATTTTGATAAATCAAAATTATTTAAAAGTAGGGACATCTATATTTAGACAAGTAAAAGGTGTTCCAATGGGTGGTAATAGTAGCCCAATTATAGCTGACTTGTTTTTAAGCTTTATAGAATATGAATTTGTTCATAACTGTGTAAAAACTAAATCTAAACAATATAAATATATAAAATATATGTTTCGATACATTGATGATATATGTGTATTTAATTCTAATAATTTTTATTCAATTAGTGAGCACATTTATCCAGAAAGCCTTATTCTTAACAAAACCAATATTAATGATAAAGAAGGTGTATATCTAGATATGAACATTAAATTAACATTAACTAAAACTACTATTAATTTATATCGTAAAGATGACATATTTAAATTTACAAGAAACATATTTTTGCATGAGCATTCATGCATACCATATAATATAAAATATAATACATTAAATAATGAAATTTTAAGAATTGCAACAATATGTAATGATATTGGCTTTCTTCAAAATCATTTAAATAATTTAATAGATACATATTTTAAACTAGGTTACTATAAAAATAACATCAAGCAGAAAATAGTAAAATATATAAATCAACACAATAATATAAAGAATAAATTTAAACTCTTAAGTGGCAAATTTTTATGGATGGATAATAAATAATATACTTTGCATTAGAATAAGATACTAGATAGTTATTTCAGAGGAAATACATCATTAGCATGTATTTGGCCCCGCTGCTATGTTGGGTAGAGGAGTTAGGGGCCGAAACCTGATAGCATAGCAGTTCCTCCTGATGACCTCTAATTCTTATTCTGATACAACGTCTGTTATTTATTAGTCAATTCATAAAAATGACGTTTATTTTTAATTTTATTTATTTTATTTTTTATTTTTTTAACTTGATTTAAATTATAGAAAATCTAAAAACAATTATTAATTTTATTATTTAATTATTAAATTTTGATTTAGCATTATTATGTTTTGTTTATTTTATAATTATATAACAATACGTAGACTCAGTTAGCTGATTTAATTTATAATTAAAATAAATATTTACAAACTTTAAAGGCGTGCATATCTACACATTAAGCAGTACCTGCCATTCGTTCAGCTAATGCACGAAGTACTAAACCCATACATTCATCAACGACTAATATTCGGCAACTCGGTCTAATATTAGTCATCAGCAATAAGTAAGAAATACTATCCAAAGTCAAATTTCTAAATTTAAACAGGTAATTACCAAATGATTATCGTAATTTTACATGCTTACAAAATTTCATCATGATATCGTTGTGCAATCTGTATAATATTACGAATTGTAGGTTTTGCAATTAAAAACACCGGATCGTATCTTTGAAAAAAGAAAAACGGCAAATTGGAAACAAAATATCAGTACCACGCACTTAATCTTTTTTCGTTTTAAATATTTCTGCTGGGCAAAAGCCGTTTTCATTGTAAAAGTTTCACTGTTGTCCACAAGCTTTTGAACTAATAGCTTCACTTTCGCGTAAAATTTCGATAACGCAATTGGCTGCAAATGAACAACTTATACCTCTCCTTGATGATCACGTTTCAGACATTGTATCTCTTCTATTGATAGAGATTGGTTTTGATTGTTAGCGACAATATCACGATTATCTTGACCGCTAGTTATCATTGATGTGTATTCTTAAAAGAAAAATATTAAATTCGAATTAAACCAAATTTCACCACTAAGACAAACATTGGCAAACTAGAGTTGCGAATGAAGCAAGTTGTTTATTGAAAACAATTTAAAAATCTGCTATTGTTTAAATTATGATGCTTGTTATGTTAAAATCAATAGTAATGAAGAGTGAACAAGCTTTATCATTGTGTACCATTACATCTTTCGGCAATGCGAATTTGTAGTTTTGACGTGTGTATACAGATATCTCAATATAGAGTGCATGCTTGAGGTTTGAACCTCAAGTACATGAACTTTGCAAAGCGCACGATTTCATCATTCAGCAACACGGGGCTCATTTAATATAAATCATTTAATATAAATTTTGCTTTGCGAGATTTTACATCGCTGCAGTAATTAATTAGTTAATAAGTAAATATCTTGAAAAATATGTCAATCAATCGTAGTTCATAATAAATTTTAAAGAGTTTTTATTACATAAAAAAATCATTAAATAATTAATATAAATATTTAATTATTAGTGATCTTTTAAAGTTAATACTCTTCAAAAATATACGTTTTAATTTAAAGCAACCGTAAAGGACAACATCATAAATTAATGTATTTATTACAAATTAAGTAAAGTCAATCAATAATCATTTTATTCTTATTCAAAAAAATTGAATTAAATCGTAAAACATCAGCTTTTGTGCGTGGATAAGATGGATGTGGTGTAATATTTTAAATTGTATTTGAAAATGGTATTTTATTCATTATATCGTCTTCGAGTGCTAGTTTTCGTAATTGTTTAAAGACATCGTCACTCATTTTGTCGGTGTAGGCATGATCGTAGAAAGAAATGCACCCTTTTCAATTTGATGAGTGTTATTCTAATCATGCACAACTTATAATGTACAGGCGAAATGAATTTTTGCATAAATAAATGAGTTGTTTTTGAAAAAAAAGCGATAATACAGTAATTTCAATTTGATTACAAAGTGATATGTAATATCACAATCCCTATTTCAGAATCATTAATTAATTCTCTGAAAGTGATAGATTTAAGTGTTTACTGACATTTCGAGTAAATCCTCCAAGTTATCAAAGTTCATATTTCCTCTGCACAAATTTAAACGGTCTGGAGGATCAGCACCCTTCAGCGTACACCAACGCGCCGCCTTCCGGCTGAACCACTCAGGGTTTCTCCCACAACTGAGAATACAGTGGATACGGACAATAGTAGGTAATCTCGAGATAAGGTGTTTGAGAAACCTTTGTCTTTGTTCATGGGGACGTCCTCTGCAAAAGAAGACTAATCCCGAGATTTCCGAGGTACTCCCAAAGGCGTACCTGAGCATCCCTATTAATAACATATGTTGGGCCCGTTTTAGAGTCCATAATCGATATTGTAAAGTAATTGTAGAGCAGTTGTCGTTAATATCAAACTTGTATCAACGACACTGATAATAGATTTTTCAATCATTTTTTCATCTGAGTTCGATACGGGATGTATCAAACTCAGATGCAAAAACAAAATAATTTTGAAAGTAGTAAAATAACTTCACGAAGATTTCAAGTTGGGCTCACACAAGTTGAAGTAAAATATCAGTCAAATATTAAATCTTTAAGAGAATTTAGAATTAATTCTCTGAAAGTGATAGATATAAGTGTTTACTGACATTTCGAGTAAATCCTCGGTGATTCCACTGAATTATGGAAATTTGATTAGCAATTAAATCGCAGATCATATTATAGTCGATCTAACTAAGCCTCCTAAATTATCACATACACACAACTCTTCGCAGAACTTATAATTAAAAGCGACACCGTAATAAACAAATCAAATAGTTTGTCTGTTTTCAACAATGAGCACGTTTCTTAGCAATTTTCTCAGTAAGAATTCCTTTAGGTAAACTCTTTGTTTATCAAACATCCTTTTTGATACCCTCTTACAATCAGCCCTTCTTGAGTTATTTTCTCAAGTTATGTTTTTGATTCATTTATATATAATAAAATATGCGTGTGAAAGTTAGCAATAATCAATTTGAATGTTCTTTTATCGATCATAAGTCATTATATAATTATTAATTAATAATTATAATAATTATAATTAATAATTAATATTATCAATTAATATTTAATATGAATTATTATTAATTAATATTTAATATGCTTAGTTATATATTAATTTAATATTAAGTTTGTAAAGTTTGCAACTATAAAGTTTGTATCTTAAAGTTTATTTGTGCCTATAAAATTTGTAACTTTTTCATTCGATGAAGTTAAAATGCTGCAAAAAAATACAACATGGAAGTAGAATACCACACACATTTTGTTTAATTTTAGAACCAGTCGTCTTGATGACATTCGTGAATGCTATACAATAAAAAAATCACAGTATATCATTATAACAAGATACACGGTCAAAAGAGTCGGCGTCGTGATAGTTATTTCAGACATAGACGTTAAGTTTAATTTGTTAGATCATAAACTTAAGATATTTAATTAGATTATGTGATTCTCTTTAAATAATATTTATGTTCACCAAATTTGTGAATTATTTTTCTAAATATTTCACAATCAAAGCAAGATGTTTTTATGAACAATATAATCTATTGTGAAATTTGGTTTAAAATTTACTCAAGTTTTTAACTTGACTTGAAAATCTGAATTAATATAAAGATATGATACATTAGATTAATTAGATTAGATTAATAAATCTATAGTCCTTTTCATTTTTATAGTCACCTTATTTCATTTTTATAGTAACCTTATTTCATTTTTATAGTCACCTTTTTGGAAAATATTTTAATTTTACCCTCCGAAAATGTATTTAGATTCAAGAGATATAAATTATTATGAAAATAATAATATACCTTTGAAGACAGAGGAGAGATAAATGAGAATCATACAGAAGACGCTCAAAGGAAACCCAGACAGGCAATAACAAAATAATAATTGAATACTTTTTGAGATTATTACAAAGAGATGTCTCGTAAATTGAGATGTTTATCATACTTGATTTATTTTATAGAACATCTAAAAGATTATATAAGAGATATCTGGATGGAGAGTTTCAAGATTTATCGATTTTTAAAGCTGCAGCTGAACAGAAGAGAGCTACCAAGAAAGATTTTTTCTATGAAAAGGACATAATAGCTTCTGACGTTGATGCAAATTCTTGCATTAACCTAAAATCGATATGTGAAAAGCTCATTTCATACAGTGGACAGGATATATATTCATTTTCGCCAACGACGGTATGTCGAATTATAAAATCCATAAATTATACTCGAAAAAAAGGTTACGCTGGTTCCAATTAATCGAAACAGCAATAAGTAAGATAGCAGTATGGAACCTCTTTCAATAATATACAGGATAACCAGCTTATATTGTTAAATGAATCCGGATTTAATTTACAAACCTTCCAGCATTTAGGCTACTCGCCTAAAAACACGAAGTGTTATGTCAATGTAGTAAACTCGTATGGTACTTGTTCTATCCTTGTACTTGTGCCATCAATATTCACGGGATATTTGCATATAAAATAAGTGTAGAAAATTTTAAAGCCAGTGATTTGGATTCTTCTATATGTGAAGATTTACCCATGTTATCAACACATGAAAGGAAGTACATCGTAATGGACAATGCTACAACCCATAAGACTTGAGTAGTTAGCGAGGCCTTTATTCAGAAAAACTATATCTTAAAGTTCACAAACCAATTCTATTGAGGAATGTTTTTAATGTGTAAAGGCCCGTGTAAGACAGAGAGGTATAAACATGAGCAGTGGCGCACTTATTGGTATAATAGAAGAGATTTTAGATGTTTAAGATTTTATTATGGAAGACTATTTTAGCAACATGCGACTTTGGGTTGAAAGAGCAAGTGGCCGAGCTGATTTTATTTGAAAATATTAAACCTTTTTATATGATAATTCTCTATAAATTGTCTATTTTACGTAACTTTCGATATATTTTTTACATCAAAAACGTTTTTAAACGTTTTTGATAACGTTTTAACGTTTTTATATAACGTTTTTTATAACATTTCCCTAATAAAAAAGTAACTATAAAAATGAAATGTGGTGACTATAAAAATGAAAAGGGCTGTAATCTAAAGATTAGATATATTTTATCAATAAAACAATTTTTTTGGTTCATAAACATTCTTTTTAAGATTAACATGGAAACGGAAGGTGCTCGGGGTCAATACCTAATGTGCATTTTTGTTTTCACGTGTTTTCTTTTTATATCCTTAACATTTTACTTGTTTTAGATTTCTGATGATTCCAAACTGGAATCGAAAATTTTGATCATTTAAGATTAACATATTTTTAAATTTATGTAAAAATAAATTTTAAAATAAATAGTCACATTTCGTTCTTCGTAAATGTATTATTAAGCCACAACGCAGTCAGTGGAAGTTGTGGTGCATTGTTGCAAATCACATAAATTTAAATAAAGAGTAACATTTAGTTCTTTATAATTGAATTATTTAGCCACAATGTCAGATGTAGTTAAAAATAAAGAAAAACAAACCATTATTAACTAAAAATATTAAAATAAGGCTTACCTTGTTCATTTTGGTCGGATTCGACCTCTACAGCATAAAAATTGTTTGAAGAAATTCGAATAAGTTGGCCGAACTTCATTCCAATAAGGTTAGTGCAACAGGATTTCCAGCGTCCAAAAGAAGCATTTCTATAAATTCTGGCATTGCTACAGAGCAAGTATACAACATGAGTTTACTTGTTAGCCTTCACTGTAATATAATATGGCTTTCGATCAGGCATCTGAAACAGTATGATTGTGCTGTAGTCCTTTACTGTACCCATCTAGACGATTAATTTTTAAATTCACATCGTAAATATATTCGATTCAAAAATTATAAACAATAATTTGAATAATTTTATAATTATATAATTCTTAATAATTTTATAATTATAAAATTCATAATGAGTTTATGTAAATGATCACTTACTTAGTAAGTGATCTTGGTAATTCAAAACACGATTCTTTAAATTATTCTCAAAAAGTTAAATGAAAATGTAATTTTAAATAGTAAATTTCAAAATTACGGATTAATGCAATTCAGTCAGTGATTTAGTCATTTATGTATTCTTCAATACATTGTATATTTCGTTAGAATAGAATATTATATTTTATAAATATTTTAAATAATATCATTTAAATAATATTTTAATTTAAATAATATTTTACAAGTTTTATTGGAGAATATTTTAGAGAGCAAACTTTATTTTTTTGAAAAATCAAGTGTAAAGAGGTCGGTTTTCGGATGTTACCATCCGGCTTTTAGCGGATCGCGGACTTTGTATGCACGTATCAAGGCAAACACGATTCGTCTCTTCAAATGTCTGAGAGTAGTAATATATTATATAATATATTAATATAAATTATAATATCATAATATATAATTATACACTATAGTATAATTATATATTATATAATTGACGGGTCGATAGATTGCTTTTCGAGGAAAGGACGAACAGTTGCGCATTTTCAGATGGAAGGAAATTGCGGCTACGAATAGACAAGTTAAACAATGTGGTTAGGAAGGGTGAGATACGAGAGCACATATGTTTAAGCAAGTGAATGGGATTGGGTTAGAAGGAGAGGTTTGATTAGGTAATAATATTAATATAATATTTATAATATTTTATATTAATATAATTTATTAATATAAATTATAATATCGAGACAAATACAATAGACAAAATTAATGATAATACTCGAGACAAAATTAATGAACAAACTAACAAATAACAATCCATTAAGGAACAAACTAATGAAGAAACCAGTGAAGTCAGATAAAGTCAAGTGTACTGATAAGTCTACCTACTTTACAGAGCTTGTAGGTTGTTCACATGGTGAATGTGACGTGTGAACCTTAATATCGATTTCTCCTACACAGAAGACACTATATTCAAATAAATCCTTTCTATGTGGCCACTGTTCTGTCATATTACTCAATACTATTACTAATGAACACTCAATTTCGCATCAAGGTAAAAAGTTAGCTACACAACTAATCCAAACATCAATTATGGAAGATGATCTTGAACAATCCAATATTAACTCTCTCTCCATTAAAAAAAATCGATGGCTCAATATTGTACAGAGAAGCGTTTCAAGTGGAGCAAAAAAAAGCAAAACAAGTATCGAGAAACAAATCCAAGCATCATTTATGGAGAATGTTCATGAACTATCCGATATTAATCGGATATTAATCGATATTAAGACGCCACCTCAGTATTAAACTCACCAATACATAATAGACCAGATCCATCTGGTTCCATATCAAACTTCAATGCAAGATGCAGTTCACGAGTATTTATTCAAAATCATACGCCCAGCTATGTAGAACGCCTGTGTGATCAACCAGCCTCCTCAGATATAGGAAGTATGCCTAAGCATGAATCATTTCTTGATAACTCCGAAAAACAACATTTATCCATTCCGATTAATTATATTTCCAACGCAACATTAGAGCAAAAGTGTGATAAGTTGGATTTACAACAACATACTGGTTGTAATAAGCGGGGTGCATGCAAAGGTGGGAAGGTCGAAAAATAACAAACTAATGCTTTAGGAGTTAATTTAAGTAGTACTGAGAGGTATGTTAAGCGTCGGCGAAATCGTTTTGCTGATAGAGAGAGCAATGCTTAATTTTTGTAAATATTGCAGAATCATCCAAGCCTGATGGTCAAGGGCGCCTCGACGAAGACGTGATGCGATACGATCGCTTGTTTCTAATATATTTGCCACACATGAAGCGGATCTTTTTAGGACGCTAAGAGTTCATTCGTTGTTTCGTTTAGGCAATCCGAATACTTGTTCTAACTCTCGGCCACGACTTTAAAGGCAATATTCAGTTCTGCTGACAATGTGCAGACAATTATGTATAAGTCCTATCGTTTCAAAGGCGGTTATATTGGTATTTTAAAAGATCTATCCTTAGAAAATCGTAAGGCACTAAAAGTCGCCAAAGAATTGATTAGGAGGTTATGGAGTGGAGAAAGTAACCTTACGATACGAAATTTTTAAGTGGTTAGGCGCCGCTCCTTTGTTCGCTGGGATGCTTTTTGCATTCCCGAAGCTTTGCGAATCTAGGAAGGCTCATAAATTTTGATTCTCGAATAAAAACGTTATTTACTATTCCCGAAATTTCCGGTTTTGCTGTGGCATCTACTAATGCCAGAAGCATGTTGAGTAAGTTTGATGAAGTCCGTGAGTGGGTGCTTTCCTCCTCATTCGATATAATCGAAATTTCTGAAACATGGTCGCATAGCGACATACCACGTTGTATCGTGCAAATTTCTGGATAACAAATATTTCGATCCAATCGTATTACACGTAAAGGTGGCGGTGTAGCACTGTTCATCAGACATCAATTTAATGTTTTAATGGAATGTATCCTTATAAATCAGGAAGGTACTTGTGAATTTATATCGGTCATGTTCAGACATGGCGGTAATTGTCTTCAAATTGGAGTATTTTACCAGACTCCTAAATCTTTCATATTAGATACTGAATTGAGGTATATCCTAGAGAATTCCACTACTTCCAAGAACTGCTTGGTGGTTTGTGATTTTAATATTGTGGGTGTAAATCCAGAGGATCCTTGCTCATTGAAGTGGCACAACAAAACCTGACACAGAACTATGGCACTGTTTAGTTAATTAGTTAATGCTAGAACAACACTGTTCTACTCCAACGAGCTTCATTAACACTAATGAATCGCTACTTGATTTGGTGTTTTTCAAGTCATTAACTGACGTATATCACATTCGTCAAAGAGCACCTATTGGCATGATCAATCATTGCATTCTATTATTTAGTTTTATTAAACAAGACAACGTCAACGGCTTATCCACTCCAGCGATAATCAAACGGCATTGGCATTCCGTAAATATAGCCCAATTATGACAAGATGCGTCATTGTTAACATGTGTTGATCACACCAACGATGTTGGAAGTCGTTGGAATATATTACACTCGTCATTAGTAAAATTATCTTACTGGTTTGCACCACTCCGACTTGTTCGTCAAGGCAAGTACAACATGCCTTCTTGGTTTGATCAGGAGCTACGAGAGACTATTAAACAGCTAATCGTATTTTTGAGCTAAGCAGAAAGTGTCCTATTTTAAGAACTGCATATAACTTTTCTCGTAGTTAAGTTGTTCGTCTAAAGGTTGTTAAGAAAATAAAATACGAGCAAAGCATCATAAACGATATATGGTCTACGTCTAAACGCTTCTGGTCTCATGTTAAGAGAGTTGGTTCCATTAATTCATAAATTCGCTTCACATTTGTGGTCTGGATACTACTACGCTATCTTTGATGGCTATAATCGTTGCAGATACAGTTAAAAAATCACCTGTTAATAGCTATGCCAGCAGTAGCCTTGACCATTCACATGGTAATGCGAATATGAGTTAGATTGTGTCAACAGAAGAAGTTCGTCAAGAACTATCTGCACTTTCTATTTCTTCAGCCACCGGTCCAGATAACATACGTATATTTCTCTTAAACCTATATCCGGCATCATTGATGAGTCCATCGCCTCACTCTTTGAGCTAAACCTGCGAACTTCGTGCCTACCAGCAATATGGAAACACGCTCTTGTGATCCCTGTTTTCAAAAAGGGTAACAAACATAATCCGACAAACTTTAGGCCAATCAGTTTATCAAGTACTATTTATAAAGTACTTGAAAATAATAAACCGGAGGTTATCGTTTTTCTTTTCAGAATACAATATTCTCAACTCAGGCCAGCATGGTTTCTGTAAAAGCAGATCATGTCTCAGCAATCTTCTCTGTGCAAGGAAAGCATGGACCGGTGATGTTTCAAGAGGTTAAAAAAAGATTTATTAAACGTGGCAAATGCGTGCCAGCGCACGCTTACATGACCACAACAAAACAAAAATGTAAATCATGTGTCGAGAAGGTGTGAACGGAGGAGGTGTTTGAATGTGATAAAGGAGGAAGCGCGGCTGACGTCGAGAGGGAGTTGATTCCAGGCGAGTGAGGCGGAGACGAGGAAGGATCGGAGACCAACCATAGTTGTTGGAGTAATTGGGAACGTGGAGTAAGAGGGTTTGACGGGAACGCAGCGATAGCGAGGTGGGGCGAGTGTCGTCTAAAAAAGGAGGTTGATAAACGATGGGGAGCCGACAGCGGTCAGACGAAAAGTAACGAGAAGAATGCGAAGTTGGATGCGGATGTGGATAGTGAACTAGGAGAGTTGGGCAATATACGTGGATATGTAGTCGAAGTGAGGGAGACGAAAGAGCACTCGAACGGCTGGAGTTGATTATGCGTTGTAGTGGTAGGATGATGGATTTTGGAGAATTGGCGAAAAGGCTAAGGCAGTAATCGATTTTAGGGAAAAGAAGCGATGAAAGAAGAGACATACAAGAACGGAAGTCGATAAGGGGGCGGATACGGCGGATGTCACGGAGAATTAAGTTAGACGAGCGGACCTTGTCACGGACGAAGGGTTTAAGGGAAAGGTGATCATCGAAATGGAAGCCTAAGAAAGTGAGATTGTGCACTATGGGGATGATCGATGAGGCAAATGATACAGTGGAAGGAGATATGTTTGGTTTACGGGATAGGATCCACATTATTTTAGACTTGTCGGGGTTTAGAACGATATGGAGATTGGAGAGACGTTCGTAGATAGAAGAAAGACAGTTGGAGGCAGAATTGCCGATATCGTGTATGCGATGTGCGGGTGCATGAGCATAGATGAGGATGTCATCGGCGTATTGCATGACGTTAAAGGAAAAAGGTTTGATAAACGGAGAGAGATCGCCAAGCAGAAGAGAGAAAAGCAGGGGACCTAGGACTGAACCTTGTGGGACCCCGCAAAATATAGGGATGGGAGGGGAGGATGATGAATTAGAACAGACGCGAAAGGAACGGTCGGATAGATATGAGGCAAACCATGCTACGGAGGAAGAAGAAAAGCCGTAATCATAATGAAGGCGATGAAGGAGGACGGAGTGGTCGACAATGTCGAAGGCGGAAGAGAGGTCGAGGAAGATTAGTACACTATATAGAGCCTTGTCTCGAGAAATGAGTAAGTCGTTGTAAACTTTCATCCATGCGATTTCTGTGGAGTGATTAGAGCAGAAATCGGATTGGAAATGAGGGTACAGATTGAATGACGAGAGATAAGCGTCGATCTGTACTAAGATGAGGCGTTCTAAGAGGTCAGAAAGAGTAGGGAGTAGTAAAATGGGGCGATAGCTAGAAGGAAAGGAGGGGTCGAGCGATTGTTTCTTAAGGAGGGGACGAACGATTGCGGATTTCCAGTGTGAAGGGAAGATACGACTGCGGATGGACGAGTTAAACAAGGTTGTGAGAAAAGGGGATATCGATGAGCATATGGATTTAAGTATGTGGGTAGGCAGGGGATCGGCAGGTGAGGTTTTGCTGGGCAAGGACATGAGAACAGATGAGACTTCGGAAGGTGAGACAGGGAGAAGATGAAAGAGTTCCGGGAGAATGAGGCTAGGCGGGGCCGAGTGGGATAGGATGGAGACCGGGCTGTGAGAAAGCAACGTGGATACTTTGCTCTGGAGAAATGACGAATAATCATGGGGATTAATGTCGTACGGCGGAGAGGAGCAAGCAAGGATTGAGTTAAAAGTATTCCATATAATCTTTGTGTTGAATGAAGTGATGATTTTATGCTGCCAAAAGGAGTTGCATTTGGTACGTAGTAGGTGGAGATGAGACCGCCGATGAGCAAGATAGGTATCACGGAAAGACGGAGTGATCGAGCGGAAATCACGTCTGAGAGAGCGGTGATAGACTCGAAAAGCATGGCGGAGTCGACGCTTTGAGAGTAGGCATTGGATGTCAAACCATGGGGCACGGTGCAAGCGACGGTGTGGGTGAGGCTTGAAGGGCAAGAGAATATCGAGAATGGATGTGAGTTCAGAGTCGAAAAGAAAGGCGAGATCGTGAGGAGATGAATATGTTATTGTTGGATAGGATAGAGACGATTTGAGTAAGGCAGAGCGGAGAAGGGAGAGGTCAAGATTTCTCCAAGAGCGACGTAGTATTGTAGGTGTGTGAGGAGGGGTGTTGTTGTGAGTGAGATCAAGGGTGACGAGAAAGTGATCGGATAGACCAGGATCGAAAATGGACAGTGAGGTGTAGGCAGCAAAATGATCGGGGACAGCGATGATGTCAAGTGCCCCACCAAGGATATGTGTGGGGGCAGTGGAGATGGGTTTGTAGTTATAGTTGGATAGAATGTTGATGAACTGGATTGACTCGGTGGAAGAGGGGCGGTCGAGGCGGATGTTGAAGTCGCCAAGAACGATTGAAGGGATTGAGGACAAAGAACAGTGGGACAGAAGGTCAGCGAGTTCGGTAAAAAATAAGGATGTAGGAGCTGATGAACCAGGACGGTATACAATGGCGAGATCTAGAGTGATCGGGTTAGAAGAACGACAAGTGAGCAGTTCAAAAGAGCAAGGACTGAAAGGGGAAGTGATTTTGCGAAGAGACGCGGGGTGACGGGCGAATGCGACAATGCCGCCATGATTAGAGAATTTAGAAGGGGATTTGCTAAGGGGGCGAGCGGATTCGACTAGTGAGCAACCGGCAGAGATGGAGAGTTCGTCAGAATCGGAGTGCCAGGATTCAGTGAGGCAGAAGAGATCGATGGATTGATTAGTGAATAAGTTGAAGATGAGATCGGATTTATTGAGAATAGATCTAGTGTTGAGGTCGAGGCGGAAACCTTGTGTAGTGGTAGTAGGGGCTAGTGGAGAAGACATATAGGGGAGATGGAGCGCCATCGAATTTTTGGGCGGGTGCGAACAACTTGAAAATTTCCGTCGATGTTTCGGATGGAGAGAGATGTTTCACCATTTTCCTCGCGACGGCGTTTTTCGATGCGGGCAGATGAGAGTTGAGCGATTTCGGAGGGTATGCGATCGGGGAAAATGCGAGTGGCTGAAGAGGACATGAGTTTGAATCGTTGGGAGAGGACAGAAGACGCGTGAGAGCAATGCTTGAAAACAACTTTTAGGAGAGGGGGCTGGGAAGGATTAGATTGAGAAGATTTATTTAGGCGGATGAATGCGACAGGAGAGATGTTGTTGAAAAAGGATGGGTTATCCGCAGGAACAAGAGACGAGAGGATGGATCTGAATGCGGAAACATCGTGGTCGAGACGTGCTTGTGGAGATAAAGAGTTGGAAGGAGTGATATTAGTGACGATGACGCAACGATCGCGAAAAGGATAGCGTTTCCGTAAAGGAGGACGAGTAACGTGAGTTGGTGAGATCACGATTGGAGAGCTGGGAGTTGAGGATATCAAGGGAGTAGGTTTGACAGCGGAAGACAAAGAGGATTTGGATAATAGAGAGGGTGGTGAGCGATGTGAGGAAAGGTTATGAGTGGAAGGATTGTGGAGGTTGGTGGAGGTGATTTTGATTGAGGGATGTAGGTTATTGAGAAACGAGACAGAAGGGAAGATACGGGGAGTGTCGGGAAGTGAAGACATGGGATTAGAAGTGCATGTGATGACAGGATCAGTGGGTTTATAAAGGATATCAGAAACGACTGGGGTGGTTTGAGTGGACACGTTGGAGGTTGATATGTTCTTATGGGAGAGGTCGCGTATGAGTTTGTTGGCACAAAAGCCGCATATGAAGTCTTCTTTAGACTTACTGCTGTCGCATGCGATTGTAGTCCAGACGCTGCAGTCTTGTGTCGAGCATTGTACTTGTAGTTGAGCACAGTTGGTGTCAGTCGTAGCAGTCTTCTTACGTCCTCCCATCGACGTCCTTGTGCGTTAAAACTGTTAAATTTGCTGGATTGATCTGGAACTGGATTGATCTGGAACTGGATTGATCTGGAACTGGATTGATCTGTTACTGGATTGATCTAAAACTGGATTGACCTGGAACTGGATTGATCTGGAACTGGATAGATTTGGAATGTGTGTTTAAGCTCTTAAAATTTTTATTCTCTTAAAAGGTCTTCAAATTTTTCTTTAAGCTCTTAAAATTTTTTGTTATGATGTGGATGCGATCTTCCTTGATTTTAGTTGGCCTTTGACCGTGTTCCGCGCATGATGTTGCTGGACGTTCTGCAATCGTATCAAATCGATAAATAGCTAATAGATTGGATTCAGAATTTTCAATGCGACCGCATTTTTCGCGTTAATCTTTATCATTACCTCCAAGAGTATCTATCGGTGTACCTCAAGGGTCTGTCTTTTGTCCAGTCCTCTTCAACATGTTCATAAATACCTTATTTGATGAGCTAGTTAGATCAAAGTCTTGCGAGTTATTGCCTTTTTCAGATGACCTGAAATTATAGAGGACCATTGAGGATCTGGAAGATATTGTGTGTTTGCAGAAGGCTCTAAATGTAGTACATGGTTGGTCTCAATTAACGGGTATCCACTTAAATATGGCCAAGTGTGTACACTTGCGTTTTGGCAAAACGCGGGGGAATACAATGCGTGTATACAGCGCAGCTAGGCGGATGATGCATATAATTAGGAATTGTTTCTTTACACCGAATCTTTAGTCATTGTCCGTATGATACAAGGCTAAGATCCAACCATTGATCGAATATGCTGATCGGTTGCATTTCCATGTCGAAAGATGAAATGTCAAAGTATGAACGCATACTACAGTGTCACACGCTTATCTCCTAGCTTGAGGGATCTCCCTTATTAGTAGCGGCTCTTTCATCTTGAATTATGTTCCATATATTTTCGCCTCGTGTTCCTAGACATGTGTTCTATGTATCGCATCGTACATCAATATGTAGGATTCTCCAATGAAGTTACTAAGATAAATTTTCGACAATAACGAAGAGGACATTATCTTTGTCTAGATATCTTGTACAATGGAAAATTATCTACAAAAATTTCAACTTTCCCACCGAGCGTATAACTAATGTTGTGAATGCTGCGAGCTTTCTGGATTTTCGAAAAATGCTGAAGAATTGGTTAATGAAGCCGGATGTGGTACGTCGAATCGAGGCATTCTATAAATGATCTTTTTCTTTTTACTTTCTTTTTGTATTGTCGTGATTGAGCAAAATAGCCTTGTGGCTAATGGTCTGTATGTAATATCTATTATAATACATATTACAATTCGAATTATACATTTACATTTGAATCAGCTCGTCAAATTACATCTCATACATCTACTGCGTCTAACCATGGCGGTATTGTTGCCATTGCTCGTCACCCAATGTCTTTACGTAAAATCAACGTTAACATCCGTTACACCTCGTTCGAATTACTCATATGCAGATTATCAACGCCTTTCCCTCTGGAACTTGTGATTGTATACCGTCCAGGTTCAGTTGCCCCATCACGTATCTTCTTTAACGACCTTGCAGATCTAATGTCTCACTGTTCATTGTCTTATACTCCTTCTTTTGTTCTCGGTGACTTTAACATTCGTCTTGATCGCCCGTCTGACTCTGACTCTATCACTTTAACTAATCTTTTTTCTGATTTTAACTATAAATTACTTTCAACAAGCCCAACTCATATTCTCGGCGGTGCTCTCGACATCATTGCTGTTCCTAACTGCTTCAATGACTATACCTCCTTGTCAATTACTGATCCTGGTTTGTCCGATCATTTCCTTGTCACTCTTACTCTTACTCGTCCCCATCCTCCTTCTCCGCCTTTACCTTTATCTACACCAAGTCGACCATGGAAGCTTCTCGATATCCCTGATCTCTGCACAGCCTTACTCAATTCTTCACTCTTTTCACTTCCTCTTCACTATCTCTCTCCCGATGATCTATGCATTCTGTTTGATTCTGAACTTACGACTATCCTCAATCACATTCTGCCTAGTCGACTTCGACGTTCCCAGCGCTTGCGCCATGCTCCCTGGTTCGATTCTGACTGTAGTCTTTCTAAGCGTCGACTCCGTCACTCTTTTCGTATGTATAAACGCTTTCTTAAACGTTCACCCAACTCACTCCCTCCAAATCTTCGTGATTCCTACTTTTCTCAACGCCGTTCACATCTCATTCTTATACGTACTAAACGTACTCTCTTTTGGCGAAATCAACTCGAGTCATCTTCCAACACTAAATCTCATTGGAAAATCTTAAACTCAATTCTTTCACGATCATCTACCCCTTGTAATATAAATCCTGATGAATTTTCTTCTTATCTACAAACTAAGCTATCTAATTTACTTTTCCTACTACCCAAAGCCCCCTTGTACCCACTCTTATCTTTAAATACTTCCCTCCCAGAACTATTCCACCTTCTTCCCGTTTCGTCTGATGAAGTTTCTTCGGTTCTGCTGTCATTACCTAATAAAACCTCTCCTTCTGACCCAATTCCCACTCACTTGCTTAAAAATATCTGCTCCGTTATCTTACCCTTCCTAACCACATTGTTCAACTCGTCCATCCGTAGCCGTACATTTCCTTCCATCTGGAAATGCGCCACTGTTCGTCCTCTCATCAAAAAGCAATCTCTCGACTCCTCACTACCATCTTCGTACCGTCCTATTTCACTTCTCCCAACCTTCTCTAAACTCTTTAAGCGTCTCGTTCTTAAGCAAGTTAATACATATCTCTATTCCTCTAACTTATTTCCTCCCTTCCAAGCCGCTTTTCGCTCTAATTACTCTACCGAAATTGCATGTCTTAAAGTTTATAACGACTTACTCATATCGCGCGATCATAAATTATGTAGTGTCATAGTTTCTCTTGATCTATTGTCTGCTTTTGACATCGTCGATCACTCGATTCTTCTCCATCGCCTTCGTCATGATTATGGCTTCTCTTTACCCACTGTATCATGGTTTTCTTCATATCTATCAAACCGTACATTTCGCGTATATTCTAACTCTTCTCTCTCATCCTTCGTCCATTCCGTCCGGTGTTCCACAAGGCTCCGTATTAGGCCCTATACTTTTCTCTCTTCTTCTTGGTGATTTGTCTTCGATTTCTCATAAATTTAACTTCCATGTTATGCAATATGCTGATGACATTCTCATCTATGCTCATGCACCTGTTTATCGTATTCACGATCTTAGTGTTTCCGCTTCGGACTGTCTTGTCTCAATTTCCAATCATCTTTCTTCTCTTCGCCTTTCTCTGAATCCTGATAAATCCAAAATTATGTGGATCCTACCTCGACGCCTCGGCTTCGAACCTCCCTCCGTATCATTAAATTCTACAATTCTTCCTATCGTTGATAATCTCGTTTTCCTAGGCTTCCATTTTGACAACCGACTTTCACTTAAACCTTTCGTTAGAGATAAAGTACGCTCATCTACCTTGATACTCCTCAACCTCCGTCAAGTTCGTAGATTAATCGATTTTCCTTCTTGTATGACTCTAATATCTTCTCTCCTTTTTTCTAGACTCGATTATTGTCTTAGTCTATTTTCCAACTCACCTAAATCCACTCTTCTTCCCCTACAACGCATCGTCAACGCAGCCGTCCGAATTCTCCTCTGTCTTCGTCGTTTTGATCATACATCCTACCATCTTGCTTCTCTCGATTTGCCTACAATTTATTGTCGTGTTCAAATTCGTCTTCTTATCGTTGCTTTCCGCCTTGTAACTTTTCATACCCCTTCATTTCTCAACCTTCCTTTTCTTGATAATTCTCGTCCTGTTTACTGTTCCTTGCGTTCCTGTAATTCCCTTCTTTTACATGTCCCAAACTACTCTACCTCCTTTGGACTCCGCTTCTTCCTGGTGGCTGCTCCTCTATCGTGGAATCATCTGCCCATTCATATACGCCAATCAACTTCCCTGCAGTGCTTCAAACGACAAATCCGATCCCATTTTAACAATTTATCTGCTTGACTTTCTCATTTTTGTTTGTGGACTTGTAAGCGTACAGCTTGTACGCATTTGCCACATTAAATAAATTTGTAGTATTATTTACATTATACAATCAATTTACGAGTAACTGATTCTAGCACACTAATCATATAATAGATGATTATTGTTCCAATCATTGTAAATAATATTTAAACCAACAGATTATAACTTCCCAATTACAACGATCTAATGAGCCAAGCAATAATCCAATGAGTCAAGCACGGAACGCACATAGCAAGAAGCAAACTAACGATTAAAGCAACGAATCGTTGCAAATAATATTTGTTAGAAATTGATAAAATCAATAATACAAGGCAGCGGTTGTCGACCATTGTGCGAAACACATTCGTGCGCCGCGAATAAATTGAAAAGGATTATATTTTCTTTTTGAATTAAAATTTAAACAGAGGTGGAAAATGCATGTTTTTCGTAATAGTTGTATCGCAAAAATTTAAAAAACTCAATAGCATGCAGTCATGTAAAAGAGGTTAAGAACCACTGGCAGTTATGATAGTTAAGCTGATCAAAACATTTATCGATAAAATTTTAAATCTAAACTACTCGAAACATAGTTCTTGGGAACCAGCAATCGCATCTTGCATAAGTATAATATTTAAAATACCTAATACATATTTTATTTCCACACTTGAGCAAATTTTCAGTACTGGTTGGGCAAAGCCTCAGATAGCCATACATATTTTAAACATTTATAATTACAGTAGTTTTTCCGGTGATTGTTGCGTGACGTCAAGGGCAATCGAAGCTTATACACATATATAAGCTTATACACTTTAACTCATATTGATGAGTTAAATTCATTAGCGCTCGAATCTTTGAGCGAGAATACCTTGATATGGCATAGACTTATCGCGAACATTCTTAGTATGTCTATACTAAGTTACAAAACGAAATCCACGACGACATTAATTCAAGAAGACTTTGACACCGTTTTAAAGCGCAATCTTGACCAGCATATTGAATTAGTGAGAAAGGAAGAAACCAGGCGTGAAGTGATAAGTTCATGTATAATAATGTGTGAGATTGGTAAACTATGTAACATTACTTCTATGGGAAACGTACGTAACTTGATCATAAATAAAGCGATCGAAATAGATGATAGTGACCTTAAAGTAATGCTATGTGCTGAAATAGCTGTTATGGACTTTGGCTGCTTGTATACTTGTGAAAATAACGTTACAATACTCGAGCAACGAATCACCGAAATACATAATAAATTACCTGTTAATCAGAATTCTTTACCATGTATGCTTGCTTTTTTTGTATCGTGCACTAAAGGGTTGAAGGAATTTGTATGTGAAACAGGAAAAATCGATGAGATTAGGTCAATAGTTAAACTAGTGTGGAATGCTTCTGCTAATGATGAAATTATTGTTCCAGAAGGAATGAACTAAGCTCAGCATTTATCAGAGCTGCTGCTACTATGCCCGGAAGATATTTTCCCGCAGCTATGTAGATTACGATCATTACACTCAATAGAAACTTTTAAGTACCTCACTACCTTGTCAACGATACCATTTTCGGATATCAAGATTTAACCAGAAACAGTATTACCAGATATTCTACGTAATCATCCGAAATTTGAGGAAATTGGCGATCACCACACTGAACTTAGTTATACACACAAGAGAACTACGTTGGAAGTTGTGGCCTGATACACTTACTGCATTGCTCGAGCATTGTAAAGTAGATAATCAACTGATAAAGTGTCGATATAGGACCGTTTAAACATCGTGTAGACCATAGATTAGAGATTTGAAAAGCGTCCTACGATTGCATTTACCGGCTTATTTCACAAAAGTACAGGGACTCGACATACACTTGGTCTGATATAGGTAGTTATGACTGCACTGTAAAGTCAAAAGACGAAGCCAAAATTGTTTTCGCTGAGATACTCAAGTATTTACTGAGTGGAATCATGGATGATACATTCGACATAATGGTCTTATCACACTTGTCCTTGTGTACAATGCTCGAGCACAAAGAACCTTTAGCTGCCGTTCATTTGCATGACATTCATAAAGCCATAATAACATACTGTGAAAAACTAGAACTTTACGAAAAGAAAAAAGACAACGACGATATGCGTCCGTCAGAGGCCGGGATATCTCAGCTTAATAACAGTAAATGTGAAAATTTATCTCGTATAATATTGCGCGAAATATTTTTCCTCATAGTGGTTTTTCTCGTGATAATATACAGGTGGATTTAATCAACAAATGGATAAGTAAACATAACCCCCAAGAGGCTGTATTCAATATACAAGAAAACAAAGTTTAAGAAGTTACATTATGTTTGCTTTTGGACTAATGCTTCAAACTCGGATTTGAATTTCTTCTTTGGCTGTTGATAATTGATCTTTGTTAGAAGAGACTATCTTTTTGTATCATATTGTAATATAAGGTTTCAAAGCCATCGAAATAAATTCCAACGCGCTGAACACGCAGTTTGAGGGGTCATTGTTTGAAAGACTTGTTTAAAAGCTTGACTAGGCAGACCTTGTACTTTCTGCCCTGCAATAAAACACCTAATTATATCTATTCAAGACAGGTCTCCAGATTTTTTCATTGTGTCAAATTTTTATATTGATGCATCCAAGCGTTCAGTACATGCAACGGTTTGTACTGACTATAGACCAATCAGCCTGACTAGTTCTCTATGCAAAGTGCTTGAAAAGTTGATCGCCACCCGGATCAGGCATCACTTGAGGGAACTCGGAATAATGTCGTCTTCTCAACACGGTTTCCTCCCTGGTCGTTCCTGCTTAACAAACTTATTGACTTCACGCGAAATGTGGGTTGAGGCGGTCAGTCGCGGCCAATCAATCAATGTGGTATTCATTGACTTTTTAAGAGCATTCGATCTGGTGCCGCATGAGAGCTTGGTAGCATTACTATTTAATTACGGCATTCCTGTAATGTTGTGTAAGTGGGTTCAAGATTTCCTACGTAATCGATTCTTTAGAGTGAGAGTTGGCACCCATCTTTCCACTCCCAGACGCGTTTACTGTCGTGTTCCGCAGGGTACCGTACTAGGACCTTTGCTGTTTATTCTTTCCTTAACGATTTGTTGCTGCGGATTCAGAGTCCCTGTCTTGCTTTTGCTGACGACCTCAAACTATGGTCTGTAAATGATATTGATCCGCTTGGCATTTCCCTGCAGGAAGACCTTAATGAAATATACCGAGGGAGAGAGACTGCTGTTATAAAGATCAATGTTGACAGATGCGGTCACATGAAATTAGGAAGGCGTTGCGATGACCGTCATTTTCGCCTAGGAACTTCAATTCTTAATGTCATCATGGAGTATAGGGGTCTGGGTGTCATTGTGCGTAGGACATTGAAATCTCGGTCAAATACAGAGTTTGCCTATAGCAAGGCTTTGCGAGCTATGTACTGCGTCAAAAATGCATTTAATCGTATTAATTCATATGTTTTCAAACGGCTTTACTGCGCTCTTGTTCGCCCGCATATAGAGTACTGCGTGCAAGCAGCTTTTCCGTACACTAAGAGAGAGTTCAATAGACTAGATTCAATCCTTCGTAGAGGTTCTCGAATGTGTATGAATGGATCATATTCATATCGTGAGCGGCTTGAATTTCTAAAGATACCATCTTTGGGTCAGAGGCTATATTAAAAGGTTAGTAGATGATGTTTTTGTTCTCAGACGCGTCGTGGCCACCCATTGAAACTATAAGTTTCTCCACAGTAAAGTAGTGAGTTTGACTAGGTTCTCACATTGAGTATTAAACGCCTGGAACACGTTATCAGGAGAACTAGCATGTACCAAGGACTTCTCTCAATTTAAAGTTCAACTGCGTCAGTGGATTAACGATCATGGCATTCCGGATGTGTACAATATTATGTAACCGCTATTTACTTATTTTTTCTTTTCTTTTTTTATATTTTCCTATGTGATCAGTTGAAACAGCCATTTGGCTATAACTTGTAATACTAATAATAATAGTATTTAGTTGTACAAAACTTGACGAACATAATTGTACAAAACTTGACGAACATTTGCTCAAATAGTACGCAAAGATGTCACGCGTTCATCGCTAGCTATAATCATAATCGATTAAAAGTATCTTTAATAAGTTCAATTGTGATGATAAAAAGGATTTATTTTTAAGTGGCAAATACGTGCCGGCGCGAGCTTACATGACCACACCAACAAACAAACAAAAATATAGTCGTGTCGATAAGGTGGGAACGGGAGAGGTATTTGAATGTGATAAAAGAGGCAGCCCAGCGGACGTTGAGAGAACGCTGATGACAGGTGAGGGAACGGCGACGAGGTATAATCGGAGGCCGTTGGAGTATTTGGGAACGTGGAGTAAGAGGAAATCACGGGAACGCAGCGATATAGAGGTGGGGCGAGTGTATTCTAAGAAAGGGAGGTTGGTGAACAATGGGGATCCGACAGCGATAAGAAGAAAATAGAAGGTAAAAAGGCGGAGTTAGATGCGAATGTGGATAGTTGGCCAGGAGAGTTGGGCAAAATATGTGGATGTGTGGTAGATTTAGAGAATTGGCGAAAAGGCTGAGACAGAAATCGATTTTAGGGAAGAGAGGCGATGAAAGAATAGACATACAAGAATGAAAGTCGATAAGGGTGCGGATACAGCGTATATCACGAATAATTAAGTTACACGAGCGGACCTTGTCACGGACGTATTGGTTAAGGGAAAGGTGATTATCGAAATGGAAAAATAAGAAAGTGAGATTATGAACTATAGGAATGATTGATGAGGCAAAAGATACAGGGGGAGATATGTTAGGTTGACGGGATGGAGATTCACATTATTTTGAACTTGTCGGGGTTTACAACGAGATGAAGATGGGAGAGACGTTTGTAGATAGAAGACAGTTGGAGGCAGAAATGTCGATATCGTGTATGCTATGGGCGGTATGGTATAATGTATGCTATGGTATAATTAATACATCTGGAAGCAAGTTGGCGTCACTCTGGTATAAACGTGCTCAATTAATAAATCTGGAAGCAAGTTGAGATGAAATAGTTCCTATTGTTAAAACCCAACAACGATGACAATCAATAGATCCCTCTACTATAAGATACAATCATTGAAACTGTAAAGCTGAAGTCTTTTAACGCCAAATCCGATCCCATTTAAACAATTTATCTGCTCAACTTTTTCATTTTTGTTAGAGAAATGGTAAGCGTGTAGCTTGTACGCATTTGCCACGTGAAATAAATTTGTATTATTCAGCCGACTCGCTGTAGATATAAATCACGTCAATGACAAACTATATTTATCAATTGTGGATAGTGGCACTGGAAGGTTTTGCATATGGAAAGAATTGAATAATGAAACATCACATAATGTGAGTTCGAAACTAGAAATACTACTTGAGTATAGATTACCAAATGAGTTGCTACTTGATAATGCAGAAAAATTTTCGATTGAATGATATGAAGAATATGTCGTCAATGTAGAATATAGAATTAACGTACCGCCCAGCATACATACCTCAAGGCAATGGGATTTACAAAATAAATCATAGATCGAAAAAGACAATAGCGGTCAGAAGTCGATGCAGTATACGTGAAGCTGCGCGTTGGCTTTAAACGCCAAATTCGATCTCATTTAAACAATTTAACTAATTTATCTGCTGGACTTTTTGTTCTTTTTTGTTTGCTAGTGGACTTGTAAGGGTGCAGCTGGCAAGAGATAACTCGCCATTAACTTCACATCAACGCTTTTAAAGACGAGCAGAGGAAAGTTGAGCATTTCATAGGGTGAACGATTGGGGAAATACGACAAGGATGATTACACGAATTTAAACTGTTGAGATAGATAGTAACGGCTTGGATGCTTTTTATAAGAACAACCTTTTAAAATGGGGGCAATACGAATCGAGAGCAGAAATTATTATCATTATTCCAATACATACCAATATTATATACCAATACATTATTCCAATACATACCAGCGGATGGACGAGTTAAACCTTGTTTAACTCGTCCATCCGCTGTCGTATATTCCCTTCACACTGGAAATCCGCAATCGTTCGTCCCCTCCTTAAGAAACAATCGCTCGACCCCTCCCTTCCTTCTAGCTATCGCCCCATTTCACTACTCCCTACTCTTTCTAAGCTCTTAGAACGCCTCATCTTAATACAAATCAACGCTTATCTCTCCTCATCCAATCTGTACCCTCCTTTCCAATCCGCTTTCCGCTCTAATCACTCGACAGAAATCGCATGCATAAAAGTGTACAACGACTTACTCATTTCTCGAGACAAGGCTCTATATAGTGTTCTCATCTCCCTGGACCTCTCCTCCGCATTCGACATTGTCGACCACTCCGTCCTCCTTTCTCGCCTTCGTTATGATTACGGCTTTTCTTCCTCCTCCGTAGCTTGGTTCGCCTCATATCTATCCGACCGTTCCTTTCGCGTCTGTTCTAATTCATCATCCTCCCCTCCCATCCCTATTTTTTGCGGGGTTCCACAAGGTTCAGTCCTAGGTCCCCTGCTTTTCTCTCTTTTGCTTGGCGATCTCTCTCCATTTATCAAACCTTACTCCTTTAACGTCATGCAATACGCCGATGACATTCTAATCTATGCTCATGCACCCGCACATCGCATACACGATATCGCCATTTCTGCCTCCAACTGTCTCTCTTCTATCTACAAGCGTCTCTCCAATCTCCATCTCGTTCTAAACGCCGAAAAGTCCAAAATAATGTGGATCCTTCCCCGTAAACCAAGCATATCTCCTCCCATTGTATCTTTTGCCTCATCGATCATCCCTGTAGTCCACAATCTCACTTTCTTAGGCTTCCATTTCGATGATCACCTTTCCCTTAAACCCTTCGTCCGTGACAAGGTCCGCTCGTCTAACTTAATTCTTCGTGACATCCACCGTATCCGCCCCCTTATCGACTTCCGTGTGTGGCCTGACGATGGAGATGAATAACCTCTTGAACATATGACAGCTTAACCTGAGGAATGCATTTTTAATACAATATAACGCCCTAGTAGCTTTACCTAGAAAGAAGTCGGTGTTCAACTTTGTTTTCAAGGATCTATGGACAATAATCCCTAAATCCTTATGATGAGACACTTCCTTTAAGACCATATCTCCAATAAAGTACCTTAGAGTTTCAATAGGGCGACCTAGTTGCATGAGGACACATTTATCAACATTCAACCGTAGTCCGGTAGAATCGCACCACTTGATCAGGGAGTTTAGATCATTTTGTAACGATACTCGATCAGCAGGACTTCTAATGATCGACCAAATCTTTAGATCGTCTGCAAACGCTAGATGAGAGCATGATAAGCGGAGTAGCAGATCATTAATGAAGATTATAAAGAGCAGTGGGCCAAGGACCGATCCCTGCGGTACGCCAGAATTAACATTCACCGAAAAAGAAAACACACACCCCACACAAACTCGGAAAGATCTATTCGATAGAAATTCCCTGACCCACTCACAAATATATGAATGAAGTTCATAGTGATACAGTAAAGACACTATGCCGTCGTGTGGTACCCTATCAAAAGCTTTCGAAAAATCAAGGAATACTGTATGGACCTGAAACCCAGCCCCCAGAGCATCAGCACATTTTTCACGCGCAGTTAGTAGGTTAGTAAGGCATGAACGTCCGATCCTGAAACCATGTTGAGATTCAACCAATATGTGATTACGATGCAAATGATCCCTGATTCTATTAGCAATGATTCTTTCTAAAAGTTTGCAGAATACGCTAGACAAGCTAATGGGCCGAAAGTCCGCGCAAAAGCTAGCAGGATGCTTTTTGGGAATAGGCACCACAATTGCACACTTCCAACTGTCAGGAATCCAAGATGTTTCTAAGCTTGTACTGATATTTATATGTTATGTTTTCAGATGTTCGCATAAAGCCTTTTGTTGTTTTTGTTGTTCGCCTCGGTTCAATTTATGCGAACATTGTGAATGGACAAGCTACTCAAACCAGCGATCCTAGATGCTTTAACCGATGGGATTGATTCGGCAAAAGTTTGGCGTCATTGGCTACAAAGATTCAATGCGTTTGTACGAGTTCTTGAAGATGTCACAAACCAACAAAAGCTTGACCTTCTGATCAACCACATCTCTCCAATCCTTTATGATATCATCGAAGGAGTCGATGATTATGATATCGCGATCGATACGTTAAGTAGAAGTTTTATAAAGGACAGGGGAGATGTATATGCAAGACATCAGCTGCATAATTTGAAGCAAGCCGAAAACCAGACAATCGACCAGTTCATTCAAACGACAGAATCCGTTGCCCGTCAAATCAAGTTCAAAGATGTAACTTCACGAGAACATCGAGATTCTTTGTTGTTGGATACTTTTGTGGCTGGAATTATTTCCACATCGATCAGAGAACGTCTACTTGAAACCGTCGATCTTAACAAAGAGAGTGCTTATCGGATCGCTCGATCAATCGAGTTGGCACAGGCTGAAGCATCGGAATTCCAGTTATCTTCACGGGATATCACTCAATCTGAAAATATGGAATCTATGATTAACTATGCTAATCCACCGCAGTTGACAAATTTACCCAGAGATGATTCGGAAACACAACAAGAATGTTCCGCAATCAAAAGTCAAGAGCGATGCTACTTTTGCGGTCGAAACCGCCACGTGCGGAGTAACTGTCCTGCTCGCAACGCTACCTGTCATACGTGCAGCAAGAAAGGACACTTTTCTAATATGTGCCGTTCAAGAAATTCTGGTACGTCTGCGTCTTTATATTCAATAAGCACAACAAACGCGTCATCATCAAACTTAATCCAGCCCACTATAAGTTTGAATAATATCTCAGTAAGCGGGATGATCGATTCTGGAAGTTCATTTAATATTGTCAGAAGTGATGTCGCTACAAAGTGCAAGCTTGTGAGAAAATCCACAAATTTAAAAGTTTCTCTCGCTGCATCTGAATTTTCCTGTGAGTTAAGACATTGTACATTCGCCGATGTTGTTTTAAACAATCGTTTCTATCGAAATGTAAAATTCTTCATTCTCCCCACCCTAGTAACAGATGTGATCCTCGGTGTACCCTTTCTTCGTCAACACTCGACGGTGACCATAGAATTCAACGGAGTAGAACGTCCTTTGGTCGTTGTTGCAGGTGTTGGGGAAATGAAAGTTGAAGCCCCGTCTCTATTTCAATTCATAGACAAAGCGGTAAAACCTGTTGCAATTCCATCTCGTCGAAGAACTCCAGAAGATAACTGTTTTATCGCAGCCGAGGTAAAACGCCTATTAGATTCCAGTATCATCGAGAATAGCACGTCTCCGTGGCGTGCACAAGTTGTCCTGGTTAAAAATCCTGGTCGCGAAGTGCGAATGGTAATAGATTACAGTTTGACGGTGAATCGATTCACTCATCTTGACGGCTTCCCTCTTCCCAGGATTGACGAATTCATTGATAAGCTATCTCCATTCAAAAGTTTCAGTCGATTAGACCTAAAGAATGCTTATCATCAGGTTCCCATTCAGGAGAATGAGAGGCATTACACTGCATTTGAAGCTAATGGTCGTTTGTACCAATTTAAACGCCTACCGTTCGGATTGACAAATGCAGTGGCGGCTTTCCAACGTATCATCGCTAAGTTAATCGAGGAAGAGGATCTTGAATCTACGTACGCTTATTTGGATGATGTTATTATCGGCGGTGAAACAAAGGAACTTCACCAAAGGAATCTTGATCGCTTCTTAGAAGTTGCTAAGAAATATAATATCACTTTAAATACGTCAAAATGTATTTTCGGAGTCTCTAAGGTATGTTTTCTTGGCTACCATATAGATAACGGTTGCATTTCACCTGACCCTGATCGTGTCAAACCCTTATTGGAAATGCCTGAGCCAAAATCATTAGTCGAACTTAAACGTATTATAGGAATGTTCGTACACTATTCTCGATGGATAAAGAATTTTTCAAATGTCGTTCGACCTTTAGCACAAACTGTATCTTTTCCGCTGTCTCTTCATGCAAAAGAATCATTTGCAAGTCTGAAACACAGCCTTGCATCAACTACATTGTCTAAAGTAGATTTCTCAGTCCCATTCGTGGTCGAGACAGACGCATCTGCCTTTGCGATCGGTGCTACTTTGTCTCAAAATTTTAAACCAGTCGCATTTTTCTCACGTACTCTGGATAAGAACGCAATGAAATATGCAGCTGTTGAGAAAGAGGCACTAGCCATAGTAGAATCTATAAGATACTGGCGTCACTATTTATCCTGTAGACATTTCACCGTTCTGACGGATCAACAATCCGTAACATTTTTGTTCTCAAATAAACATTATAGTAAGATCAAAAATGACAAAATCAATCGTTGGAGAATATAATTGTCCGAATATCAGTTCGACGTGTCATATCGATGCGGCAAAGAAAATCAGGTAGCTGACGCTATGTCTCGAATTGCTTTAGGATCAGTCACGAGTGATTTAAAAGAACTCGAAAGGATGCATGATCATTTGTGTCACCCTGGGGTAACAAGGATGTGGCACTATGATCCTGAAACCATGTTGAGATTCAACCAATATGTGATTACGATGCAAATGATCCCTGATTCTATTAGCAATGATTCTTTCTAAAAGTTTGCAGAATACGCTAGACAAGCTAATGGGCCGAAAGTCCGCGCAAAAGCTAGCAGGATGCTTTTTGGGAATAGGCACCACAATTGCACACTTCCAACTGTCAGGAATCCAAGATGTTTCTAAGCTTGTACTGATATTTATATGTTATGTTTTCAGATGTTCGCATAAAGCCTTTTGTTGTTTTTGTTGTTCGCCTCGGTTCAATTTATGCGAACATTGTGTGTTTAAGCTGTTAAATATTTTTGTTCTCAAATAAACATTACAGTAAGATCAAAAATGATAAAATCAATCGTTAGAGAATAGAATTGTCCGAATATCAGTTCGACGTGTCATATCGATGCGGCAAAGAAAATCAGGTAGCTGACGCTATGTCTCGAATTGCTTTAGGATCAGTCACGAGTGATTTAAAAGAACTCGAAAGGATGCATGATCATTTGTGTCACCCTGGGGTAACAAGGATGTGGCACTATGTATGTCATCGAAATTTTCCGTATTCTATTGAAGATGTTAGAAAAGTCATCAAAGGTTGTCCTAGCTGCAACGAATTGAAACCTCACTTTTATAAACCCCCTCGAAGTACCTTGATTAAAGCCAGTAAACCATGGGAGCGTTTGTCCTTAGATTTTAAAGGCCCGCTGCCCAGCTCGAGTAAGAAAAGATATATTTTATCTATAGTAGATGAATATAGCCGATTTCCCTTTGGGTTTCCCTGTGCTGACACCAGTTCTCGATCGGTAATTCAGTGTCTTGAGTCGTTGTTCGCATTATTTGGCACGCCTGAGAATATCCATACCGATCGGGGTACTTCTTTCACGTCAGTAGAGTTCCGTAAATATTTATTGACATTGGGAATCACGCTATCATATTCCACTCCCTACCATCCTACCTCAAATGGCCAGATTGAGCGCTATAACGGGTTGATATGGAACGCGATACGGTTGTATCATCATAATAATAAGATTCCAATCGAACGGTGGGAAACAACACTTCCAAAGGCACTTCATTCGATCAGATCTCTTTTATGCACTTCGACTAATGAAACGCCTCATGAACGTATATTCAAATTCAATCGCAGATCAGCTAAGGGAGTCAGCTTACCTGAGTGGTTAATCAATCCTGGACCTATCTTTGTAAAGAATTTCAACCGTATTAGTAAAAACGATCCACTTGTAGATCGCGCAGAGCTTATTCATGCCAACGAGAACTACGCTCTAGTTCGATACCCTAATGGAAAAGAGAATCACATTTCAACTCAATATCTAGCTCCCAATAACTGTAATCAAAATGTATTCGAAGAATCCAACATATCTCAAAATTGCCAGATGGACGATTCACCCCCTGCAATGTTTACTCCGGATATCCACAATTTACAAACAGAGGTGGATTCAAATAACAGTGCTACAAGTTCAGCGTCGCATATACCTAATGAGAATTATGATCTGAATAAAGTTCACGATTGTCAAGAGCAACAAGTAGATCTACAGCAGATCCCGTCAATGGAATTTCGACGATCGACACGTATGCGTCGATCACCGAACTATTTGTCTGATTATATCGTTGGGAGAATGTACTGATATTTATATGTTATGTTTTCAGATGTTCGCATAAAGCCTTTTGTTGTTTTTGTTGTTCGCCTCGGTTCAAAGCTGTATCTAAAGAACATAGTTAAATCATTGCTCAGTTCGTTCGCTAGGGATTTGACGAGGAAGGGGGCAATATTGTCTAGTCTCAGAGATGTAAACGAATCGAGCTTCATAACCTCGTTCAACACCTCATCCACTCTAAGTGGACGAACACAACACCGATGAGCAACCGGAACATACTTCCAACTAAAGTCATGCAGTTTGTTAGAGGTCAAAGCCTGTACCAAGAAGCCATCAGCTAAATGTTGGGCGATTTGAGACGGATCGGTCAAAGTTTCAGTGGGCGTTTGGATTGAGCTAATTGTGGCGACAAGTGTTCTGTTGTTTCTTACATAAGACCAAAACCTCCTAGGATTCAAAGATGCATCCATGGCGATACTATCTTCGTACGAATAGCGTTTCTGAAATTTTAGCCGATTGCATAAGTTCCGAGAGTCGATGTAGGCACGTTTTGAAGCAGGAGAACGCCTAAATTCGCGCCACAATTTGTTGCGGGATCTTATAGCATCAAGAAGCTCTCTGTCGAACCAAGAGGATGTCCATGCTTAGACTTGCAGGCACGTAGCGGAGCAAAGATATCAGAAATTCGCATCAATTCATCATGGAGCAGATCAAAGACTACAGGAACCTCCAAACCGAAGTGGATACGAAGACTATCACAGATACCTTTTGGGAAGCTTGCAGCTAGTTGACTAGCATCAACACCTACCCAACAACGTTTTTTAAAATTAGAGTTTTGTGAGGCCCTGTTGAACAGCGACAGTCGCATAGAGAGTACACAGTGATCGCTATTGCCAATTGGTGCGTCATAACGAACACCTGAAACGTCACCCAAATACTTAGTAAAGACCAAATCGAGTATAGAAGGCGTCCCTGTCACACAAGTAGGTTCTTTAATATGTTGAACTAGTAGCATCTCGAGTAACAGAAAGTCACTCAGTACTTTCCCAATTCCGTGAATTGGTCGTGAATGACTATTTTTCCAGTCTATTTGGGGGATATTGAAGTCACCCAGGAGCAAAATCAGAGGATACGAAGATAAACTCAGCAAATGTGGTTTAAGAGAGTCAAATCTTAATTCATAGGACGGAGAACGGTAAAGAACGCAGAATCGGGATCGTTGACCATTTCCCAGTGTAAAAGCAAGACCTTCAAAGGAATAACCAATATCGTCGCGAAAAGCCGAGATATTCGATACCAGGAGACTATTTCGCACATAGGCGGCTACCCCACCTCCACGTTTACCACATGAGCGATCCGAACGTATTAGAAAATAGTTAGGGATGGCAACACAGTCATCCGAAATGTCAGAATGTAGCCATGTTTCGGTTATACAAAATACATCAAAACGTTTCGAAGCAACTATGAATTTAATTTCCGAGAACTGAGCCAGGAGACTACGAACATTTGAATAACCGACAAAAATGTTCAAATAATGGGAAAATTTGACACGCTCGGTGACACTATCAAAGTCTACTAGTTTTCCTACACACGAATTATCACTACTAAAGAGGTCTGACTCTACAGAAGTAAGGGATGCCACCGGACAGTCGGACGCCACTTGACCACCCGAAAATTCCGGACACATAGGTTGCCCTCACCACTTTCCAGCCGTCAATGCAGCTCGTTGAAAGCCTCGTGTCTTCTCAAGCGATCCTCAGGAGATAAATCACTGAGTATATGAAAATCAGAGCGCGATAATCTAAATGCATGCTTGAGTTGGAAGTTAACATGATCTTTTGAGTCTAGAACAACTTTTAAAAGTCTAGGTCTATCTGAAAGTATCTTGCCTAGACGAAAAACTCTTCGAACTTTAAGACACTTCGCAACATCCACATCGCTCTGGAGAAAAATCTTAGAAAACACTGCGTGAAGATGCACAATATCGTCATCCAGTCTTCTTTGGGGATTGTTACTGAGAGATTCTTCAACACCGCTCACGATAACGTTTAACTCTCTTCTGGAGTTAAATTGTCTAGAGCTAAATTGTTTAGGGCTAGCAGACGGAACTAATGAAGAATGAGTCTCAGGGGTAATCGATGGCCGTCGATGATTTGGAGGAATCACTGCATGTTGTTTATTATTTGGAAGGCTAACTATTTGTCGTAGATTATCTATAGGCCTAACTATAATCTGACTAGCCTTTGCAAGATCCTTAACGCTCTCAATTAACGGGGCTACTAGAGGCAACACATAAACTGCAGCGGGGATGCAGTAGCTGCGGGTAAGCACAAGGACGCTCACTACAATCACTACCTAGAGGACAGTTTTGAGAACAATCACTGCCCGAGGAAGTGTTAACAGGAGTTGACAAATCAACATTCGCATGCTTGAGGGCGAAACATTTGTCATCTACATCAAGACCGACGCTGCTCGAGTCCAATATATGGGGATGAACAATAGAATCCAAAACAGGAAGTTGTTTGAAGGAGTAATCCATCACATTAGTCTCATGCAATGCATCCCTAACGAAGCATTGAGTTGAATTGTTATTGAAGGGTATGATTGAACGATCGTTCAGTTCTAACTTCGACTGCTGCGTGAGAGAATGATTGAGTACATGAATAGCATTATTGGTTCCTATCTCAGATGATTTTGGAGTGGCCGAAACATCATCAATCTCTGACGACGAGCTGCTTGACTGTCTGAACGCTTCTGAACTCCGTTCTGGTTTGTTAATACTATGATCTTCCCCATTGTTGTGACTGTTTGAATCTACGTTCCTCTTTAAAGCATTTATTGATACTTGCTCGTCACAATGGCCCTTGAACAACAAGGAGAGCAATTCGGAGGCACAGAACCCACAAACAAAATCCCTAGACAGTAGCGATTTCGTCAGACAGAATGGAACGTTGACAGTTGTCCATATGTCGCATCCAGATCTGCTGCAAGAGACCTCGTGTTGCTGATACCCAGAGGAGGGGCTTGCTAATTTTGGTACAGTCTGATTGCGAGTACCGTTAATCTGCTGACTTGCTAAGCATTTTTTCGTTTCTGTCTTCTTTGTTCTTGCCATCGATTGTTGTGTCAATTCGCTTCACTCGTTGTAATCGAATAATTGTGTGTTTAAGCTTGTGTGTTCGTTGGGCTTGCTTGTAAGTAGTTGTGTATTGTAAGTAGTAGCTAGTAAGTAGTAGTTGTATAGTCGACTGCTGTGTGTATAAAGAAATTGTGTATATTAATCTCTCAAACTTTTTTAGGTGAAATGGATTTATTAAGACGATATACAGAGAGTATAGATACATCTTGAGGATAGACATTCTTCTCCACGTTCCACATGGAGCGTGTAGAACGTTGAAACATCAGTATCAAAATTGGCTTGTGTAGAAGAATAGCCAGAGGGATGGAGGAGTAACGAGAATTGTCATGAGGGCTCAGATACTCAGAGAGAAGTAGGATCAGACGATGTAGAGAGTGATAAAAGTGTATAGACGAGTGCAACTGGGTAAAATGAGAAGTATGTACATGTGACAATAATCTAATATACCCTTAAAAGAGGATAAATTAGAACGATAAATGCGCAGCAAAGTCGATGTAAGAACAACATTGGGAATGCTGGAAGCTATATGGGCAGATATAGGATATTTGTAAATAATCGCAATTCGAATGTGCAAATGATGCACAAAGCTCAACAAATACAGATACTGCAGCGATTTTTACTGGTAATGTCTCTGACTGAGTCATTTTGCAACTATCGCTATCAGACACCAATTAATGTAGAACGAACGTTTCAACAATTTATTTAGCGCATCTAAAATAGTTGTCATGGGAGAATCAGGAGCAGCGCCAAATGCATCGCAGCCCGCTATGAGGTGTGCTACTGTTTGTTCAGGATATCCGCATTAACAAGCAGGGCTATCGCGAAATCCCCATCGGTACATGCACGCGCGAAATCTGCAAGCTTCACACTGTATTAATGTAGGACTACTTCACTACTTTACAGTACATTAATGTAGGACGAACGTTCACCCATTTCTTTAGCCTGTCTAAAATAGTTGTCAGGGGATACGGCTTGTGTACATAACTACAGAAAACACCAATAAATGTATGATTTGGAATCAGTTTAAGGAATTTAAAAACAGTCCGTGGTGCTAGACAGGTCCGTTTCTGAAGCCATAATGATACCGGGAAGCTGAGAATCAATTAAGGGTTAATTCGTAAGAGTAGAAGACGTTCTGTCAAATTGCATACCACTTAAAGTAAGGAAATTGGTCGATAATCGCCAATCTCGTATGATGGTTTACTTGACTTTAGTATTGGGTAGGCTTGAGATTTTTGGATTATCTTTGGTATTGTGAGGGAATACATGCAGTGCGAGAAAAATTCCGAAGGCAGTTTCCTTATTTACTGCACTGCGATGCGATTTAGGCTGTCTATCGACGACTCCTAGTTTGGTGAAGTGATCTGAAAATGTGTTAGGAGAAATGTTGTATGTTGGTTGGTCGGGGAATATGCCGCATAATTTAATGACCGTCTTCCATGCTAATCTACTGGAGTAGGCAAAACTGATTTCCTCTACCTACTGTTCCAACATTTTGCGTTTATTTTCATCGGGGCTGTTCAAAAGAGCGTTAGAGGCTTCTCGTGATGCAGTGTACGAGATTGCGTTTAGGAACAAAAAATAAGGGATGTGTACTTTTTGTTCAAGGTTGGGATGTAAGAACATCTAAATCCACGAAGAATAAAGTGTCGTGCCAATCAAGGAGCAAACGACATACTTTAGTGTATGCAGATTCAATCGACAAAGAGTTCTAATCGATAAAGCTTATAGACGAACTCACACTTGATCAAAATAGGTCAAGTACGCTTTGTGGAAGTTCCAGCGTTTAGGCAGTTTTGAAGCTTATGCACATTGAAGACAGAAACATAATTAACTCCCCCGTTACAACACACATATCTCTCATATGTCTTCTCCGCTAGCCACTATCACCACACACGGTTTCTGACTCGGACTACTCAATACTAGATATATTCTCCATAAATCCGATCTCATATTCAACCTAGTCATCAAGCAATCCATCAATCTTTTTAGCCTCACTGAATCCTGGCACTCAGATCCCAACAGCCTCTCCATTCGCCTGTTGTTCTCTGACCGGTTGCTCACGAGTCAAATTCGCCCGCCCCCTAGCGCATCCCCTTCTAAATTCTGTAATCATGGTGGCATTGTCGCATTCGTCCGTCATCACGCGTCTTTTCGCAAAATCACTCCCCTTTCAGTCCTTGCTCTTTTGAATTGCTCAATTCTCGTTCTTCGTGCCTGATCATTCTGAGTCTCACCATTGTATACCGTCCTGGTTCATAAGCTACTACCTCCTTATTTTTTACCAAACTCGCTGACCTCCTGTTCCACTGTTCTTTGTACTCCATCCCTTCATTCGTTCATAGCGACGTTAACACCCGCCTCGGCCGCCCATCTTCCATTGATTACATCCGGTTTATCAACATTCTATCAAACTACAACTACAAACTCATCTCAACTGTCCCCACACATATCTTTGACAGCGCACTCGACATCGCTGTCCTCGTTCGTTTTCCTGCCTACACCCTCACTGTCCATCTTCGATCATAGTCTATCCGATCAATTTATCGTCACCCTTTACGAGATAGTGATCTTGAACTTCCCCTTCTCCGCTACGCCTTACTCAAATCGTCTCTATCTTTTCACACAATAAAGTTATCCTCTCCCCACGATCTTGCATTTCTTTTCGACTCTGAACTCACATACACTCGGGATCTTCTCGTACCCATAAAGCCTCACCCTCACCGAAGCTTGTACCGTGCCCCATATTTTGGCATCTAATGCCCACTCTCAAAGCTTAGACTCTTTCGTGCTTTTAGAGTCTATCACCGCACTCTCATACGTGATATCCGCTCGCTCACTCCGTTGCTCCGTGATTAGAATCATGCTCTTCGCCGGTCTCTTCTCAACCTACTACCTAACAAATGCAACTCCTGGCAGCATAAAACCAATACTTTATTCAACTCTAAGTCTCTTTGGCATACTTTTAAATAAATCCTTTCTCGATCCTCTTCGTCTTGCAACATAAATCCCCATGATTATCGTAATTTTTCCAGACTAAAGTATCCAAGTTGCTCTCTCTATTAACCACGTCTCCATTGCATCTCACTGTTACTCGCCTCATCCTCCCGGAACTCTTTCATCTTCTACATGTATAACCTGCCAAAGTATCATCTGTCGTCATGTTCTTGCTCAACAAAACCTCACATGGCGACCCCCTGCCTACCCCATACTTAAATCCATATGCTCATCAATATCCACTTTCCTCGCCATCTGTGTAATTCGACACTCCGCAGTCGTATCTTCTCTTAACACTTGAAATCCGTAATCGTTCGTCCCCTCATATAGAAACAATCGCTCGACCCCTCCCTTCCTTCTATCTATCGCCCCCATTTCACTCCTCCCTACTCTTTCTAAGCTCTTCAACCACCTTATCTTGATACAGATCAACTTTTATCTCTTTTCATCTAATCTGTACCCTCCTTTCCAATCCGCTTTACGCTTCAATCACACCACAGAAATCGCCTGCATTAAAGTTTAAAACGACCTACTCATTTCTCGTGACAAGGCTCTATATAGTCTTCTCACATCACTCGACCTATCTTCAGCCATCGACATCGTCGACCACTCCATCCTCCTCTCTCGTCTTCGTTATGATTACGACTTTTCATCCTCTTCCGTAGCATGGTTTGCCTCATTTATCCGACCGTTATTTTCGCGTCTGTTCAAATTCATCATACTCTCCTCCCATCCCTATTTTCAGCGGGGTCCCACAAAGTTCAGTTCTAGGACCCCTGCTTTTCTCTTTTCTACTTAGCAATATCTCTCCTTTATCAAACCTTACTCCTTTAACGTCATGCAATACGCTGATGGCATCCTCATATATGCTCATTCACCGGCCCATCGCATAAACTATATCGGGATTTCTGCCCCCACCCAACTGTCTTTCTTCTTTCTACAAACGTTTCTTCCATCTTTATCTCGTTCTAAACCCCGACAAGTTCAAAATAAAAAGGATCATCCGCTGTCAATCTGACATATCTCCTCCCCCTGTATCTTTTGCCTCATCAATCATCATCATAGTCCACAATCTCCCTTTCTCAGTCTTTCATTTCGATGATCACCTTTCCGTTAAACCCTTCATCCGTGACAAGGTCCGCTCGTCTAACTTAATTCTCCGTGACATCTGCCTTATCCTCCCCCTTATCGACTTCCGTTTTCGTGTCTCTCTTTTTCATCGCTTTTCTTCCCTAAAATCGATTACTGCCTCAGCCTTTTTGAAAATTCTCCAAAATTCTTTATCCTACCCTTACAGCGCATCATCAACGCCGCCGTTTGAGGGCTCCTACGTTTCCGTCGCTTCGACCACACATTTATATATCTTGCCCAACTCTCCTAGCCCACTATCCACATCCGCATCCAACTTCGCATTCTTCTCGTCAATTTTCGTCTTATCGCTGTCGGCTCCCCATCGTTTATCAGCTTCCCTTTTTTAGACGACACTCGCCTCACCTCGCTATCGCTTCGTTCCCGTCATACTCTCTTACTCCACGTTCCCAATTACTCCAACAACTATGATTGGTCTCCGATCCTTCCTCGTCGCCGCCCCACTCGCCTGGAATCACCTCTTGTCGACGTCCGCCGCCCTTCTCCTTTATCAAATTCAAACACCTCCTCCATTCACACCTTCTCGACACATGATTTACATTTTTTTGTGGTCATTTAAGCGTGCGCTGGCACGCATTTGCCACGTTAACATATATTTTTTAACCTTGATAGTGACACAGTTGGATGCAGTTCACTTAATACTTTTAAAAGAAGACTACGAATAGATCAAGCAATGTTTCGTGTTGCATTTCCTTATTTTAATAACTAATTAACTTATTTACGAACTTATTGTGAGCCAGCTATTTGAACTAATGCTCGTATGTTGTTGAATTTATAATAGTAAGATTTAACTATCCGTAATTGGAAGATATGCTTTGATGCGTTTGAAATATTTATTTAAAAAATTTACCAAATTGCTCAAAATCGCACTTAATAATTAAATATCAAACTAGACGGATACGGGCCTTTGTCTTCCCCGTTGAAGATATAAATCTTGTATCAATCGATACTAGTAATGGATTCATTTACTAAAAAACACATGCAGCTAATAACATAATATTATACATACAAACAGCGAACAAAACAAACAAATGTAAACGTTATCTAAGTTCATATTTCCTCTTCACAAATTTAAACGGTCTGGGGGATCAGCACCCTTCAGCGTACACCAATGCGCCGCCTTCCGGCTGAACCACTCAGGGTTTCTCCCACAACTGAGAATACAGTGGATACAAACAATAGTAGGTAATCTCGAGATAAGGTGTTTGAGAAACCTTTGTCTTTGTTCAGGGGGACGTCCTCTGCAAAAGAAGACTAATCCCGAGATTTCCGAGGTACTCCCAAAGGCGTACCTGAGCATCCCTATTAATAACAGATGTTGGGCCTGTTTTGGAGCCCATAATCGATATTGTAAAGTAATTGTAGAGCAGTTGTCGTTAATATCAAACTTGTATCAACGACACTGATAATAGATTTTTCAATCATTTTTTCATCTGAGTTCGATACGGGATGTATCAAACTCAGATGCAAAAACAAAATAATTTTGAAAGTAGTAAAATAACTTCACGAAGATTTCAAGTTGGGCTCACACAAGTTGAAGTAAAATATCAGTCAAATATTAAATCTTTAAGAGAATTTAGAATTAATTCTCTGAAAGTGATAGATATAAGTTTACTGACATTTCGAGTAAATCCTCGGTGATTCCACTGAATTATGGAAATTTGATTAGCAATTAAATCGCAGATCATATTATAGTCGATCTAACTAAGCCTCCTAAATTATCACATACACACAACTCTTCGCAGAACTTATAATTAAAAGCGACACCGTAATAAACAAATCAAATAGTTTGTCTGTTTTCAACAATGAGCACGTTTCTTAGCAATTTTCTCAGTAAGAATTCCTTTAGGTAAACTCTTTGTTTATCAAACATCCTTTTTGATACCCTCTTACAACCAGCCCTTCTTGCCGGACGTCGCAGAGCTCTCTCATTTGCTCTTTTCCGTCGTAACCTCATACGCTTCCTTATGACATTAAATCGCTTTCCAAGGCCCTTTCTCCCGGCATGTTGCCTGTAAGTTTTTTTAACGTTGTTTACTCTGTTAAAACACAGAGTTTGTCAATTTTAATAATACTTCTAAATTATTAATCAAATGCTTTTATAGATAAAAGAATCATTTACGCTCTTTCCTTACGAATTCAAGTTTGCATGTTTCCTGAAATGTTATCAGAATATCCGAATTTGTGCATTTGTACGATATCTCTATATCGAATATGTTGTTATTGATTAGCTAATCTAAATGCTTTCATAAAGTAGCGCTAGGTTCACCTCTACCCATTGAGGAAAATACTAGTCGTTAAAACGAAATAATGATTATCCTCCTCTTCCGATATTTTCTATTATTATGATATACGTTGTTTCTGTACAATTTCTTATGATGTGTGAATTCACGCCTGCATTTAAGATGACACACCAATATTCGCTACAATATCCTCCTATTGGAAACCAACACGTTCCACATCACGATTCGCGCCTCTTCTCTAAATGTTAAAGGGTTGACGAATTTGAATATGTTTCTATGATTTAATGGCTACTCCTTTGCTGACATGTTCAAATACAACTGCAACAATATTTCGTCATCGTGCCTCCTACTTGCATGAAATAGTGTTGAATCACTTTCTTTTAAATATCTTTTAAACATCTTTTGACTTTGCAATTTTACTTTTTCTATACTTTTTTTCGTATTTTGCAGTTCCTCATGATTGAACTATTGAAGATAACAGGAGTTTTATTAAACTATCTGAAATAACAATAATATAAGTTAAGAATGATATTACATTCTTCGCGGCTTAGATATAATCGTTCAGGTAGAGTGGCTGTCGGCGTTGTCGCGAGCTTTGTTTGAAGATTCTTGTTTCTTGAACTACACTGAGAAGTTCTACATCTTTTATCTTGTCAGCTTGTATTTCGATATCGTCGGAACAGTTGTATACATTCGAGTTATTTTGTAGGTCGTTTACATTTGGCGTTTTGTTGAATCTAATAAGCTATATTCTCAGTGAGGTTATGATCTACATCTGCATCGTTATGATGTGCTAGCGTTGAGGTTGACGTTCCCAAATTACGTGGATATGGCGCAAGGTGTTTATCAGATGCAGTTGTTTCTACACCGTCTTGTTTACGTACCTTCGAATAATATGGATTGGCGTCAACATCGTTTTGATCATACATCATACCATCTTGCTTCTCTCGATTTGCCTACAATTTATTGTCGTGTTCAAATTCGTCTTCTTATCGTTGCTTTCCGCCTTGTAACTTTTCATACCCCTTCATTTCTCAACCTTCCTTTTCTTGATAATTCTCGTTCTGTTTACTGTTCCTTGCGTTCCTGTAATTCCCTTCTTTTACATGTCCCAAACTACTCTACCTCCTTTGGACTCCGCTCCTTCCTGGTGGCTGCTCCTCTATCGTGGAATCATCTGCCCATTCATATACGCCAATCAACTTCCCTGTAGTGATTCAAACGACAAATTCGATCCCGTTTTAACAATTTATCTGCTTGACTTTTTCATTTTTGTTTGTGGACTTGTAAGCGTACAGCTTGTACGCATTTGCCACATTAAATAAATTTGTATTATTATATTATTATTAACAATTTCTACCACCTCTGTCGGTGAATCGTATTTGCTTTCTGTAACGTGGCGCCTAAAAATCACATTGTTATTGTTCGATAGTAACTCTGGGGTCGTATTTCTAATCGGTGACCCGCGTTGGAAGGTGCAGAATCTTTCGTGATAAGTACAATTTGTTTCAGTGCACAGTAGCGACCGGATAGAGTGGAGAGCGCGAGGTAACGATTGTTCCCATCTGTTTAATGGCAATTTGTTTGTCAAAGGATCCAGCTCGATTGACTTCCACAGTGTTCAGTTGCATCGTTCAATCCCAGATGGACACGGGGTCGGTTCTCAATGTACGCATCCTTCATTTCGCACGTATGGAATAGATCCGGGTGCAATCGAGCAGCCTCTAAATCCTTGTGTAGTGTGCCGAGCCATCGCTGCTTTGATCGTCCTTTCGTACATTTACCATCTTCTTGGACGCTCAGATCTGCTTTCGCTATTAAGTTTTCAATTGCATGCAGAGTGTATCCGAACCATCGAAGATGGACTTCTCTCATTTTCTTTGATTGGTACAACATCGTACCGCTGTCGAATCTCTCCGTTGCGCACATGGTTGAGTAGAGTTACACCACTTTCTCATTCCAGCATCTTAGTATCCATGCAAGTGATGCGATTTTTGGCGCTCTTCGTAATTAGCCAGCACTCGACACCATATAAGGCAACATGATGGATCACTTTTCGATATATTTTGGATTTGATATGATTCTTAATACTTCGATCGCACATACCATCAGTCGTCATTCCATAACTGGACTTGTTTACGAGATCCGTCTTGTCGTTTGATGGCAAGAGAACATTATCCGCGTAAAGTATGGTATGTGATGTATGACGCTGTATCTCACTAGTTATTAAATCCATGGCGATAATAAACAAAATGGGAGACAGGGTGCTCTTTTGATGAACTCCGACGGATACTATGAACGGCTTGGACACTCCATTCGTATTTTGTACTTTATTTTTCCAATCGTGATATATAAGCTGAATACTTCTAACTAATTGTTCTGGAACACTGTGTAGACGTAGGGAATACCAATTGAGTTCATGCGGGACACGTTCGAAAGCCTTCTCTAAATTAAGAAATGCAACATGAAAAGATTTACCCTTTTCTCGATTCTTTTCGAGCTAAAGCAGCGCAGCGTGCGCGAAGCAGGAGCCCCGCAGTGTGCATGGCGTCTGGATCCAAAATAAGCCTAAACACACGAAATATTGTTAAAACTCCAGCATGCATGTGGCATTACCGATTAGAACAGCGGCATTCAATCGCTGAATTAAAAAGTTCGAAGCTCTATTTTCAAAGGCCGCGCAATCAAGCGTTTGATAATATTAATTTTTAATAATAATAAAATAAATACTGATAGCAATACCAAATACAACATCAATGATTGATTTGCTGGAATGTAATCTAATTGCTTAGTAGACAATGAACAAATCTTGAGATCAACATAAGTATAGTGCAAAAGCTGTACTAAAAGACGTACAGTTTGAACAATGAATTAGAATTAACCTAGACTAGGTCAATAAATCTCATAGGGTGGTCACTTTTAGCCTATGGTCTTTGCAGCTTGCAGATTCCAATTCTGATCTAGCTTTGACACTACCCATTTGCCTCGCCTCACTTCCCCTTATGCCCTTGCCAACCTTTACTACTCCCAAGTTTCTTCCATCGTCGATTACATTCTTCCACTCCAAAAATTCCAACCATAGGAATTTCTCCGTCGCTTACATAAGACGTGTAAGTATGTTATTAATCGCAGCACTATCATTTTTTATTACCTTATTTCCATCCAACCACGGTCAATTGCTCAACAAACGCCGTCATTATCGTTCGCTTCAGACTAAAGCTACACTCTTTTGGCGTAATCAACTATCATCCGCAAATCCTGATCTGTTGCGCTGGAAGGATAAAATCGACTCCTTCTGCGTGCATCTTTGTCCATTTGCGAGTTATCTCAGATTTAAAGAAGTCGATTGAAACTCTCGCGAAGAGCTTCAATCTTCGCGAGTTATCTCAGATTTAAATTGACAATGTCATAATTTTCTACCTCTCGGTTACTCTTCAGTCATTGTCACAACAAGCATTCCTGAACTTTTCCATATGTCTTATGTGTCTGCTTATGAATTATCGTACTGATATATGTACTCGCCAACTCTTCATCTCGTCATGATCCTTTACCAACAACTGTCCTTAAATCTACTGCCCCCGCACTATCATCTGTTTTCTGTAAATAATTTAGCTCGTGTATTCGACTAAATATCTATCCCGCTGCGCGGAAGGCTGCCACTATCCGCCCGCTGCTAAAATTCTAATCCCTTGACCTTGATCTTCTATTGTCTTACCGTCTTATCTCACTACTTCCCACTATTTCGAAACTCTTTGAAAAATTCATTTTGAGCCAAGTCATGTCTAATCTAAATTTGCCAAACCTTCCTCAATATCAAGCTGCATACCGTAAAAACAGCACAACTTAAACTGCTTGGCACAAAGCAATCGATGATCTTCTGTTGGATCGCGATCAACAGTTAACTTCCCTGGTCATTTTGTTTGATTTGTTGTCAGCTTTTGACATTGTAGATCACTATATTCTCCTTCACCTAATTCGACATCGCTATGGCTTCTCCACCTCTATTCTTGGAGATCTCGCTCCACTTTGCTTAGCATTCAAATGCTATGTCATGCAATATGCAAATGGCGTCCTTATCTATTCGTCCGCACCTTAACTAGCATCCCCGCCTCGATTACATCCTGCCTAGAATCCCTATCTCACCACCTTTCATCCGTTAGAATGTTGGTAAATCCCACATAATATAGTATTAAGATCCATCCTCCTGCATGCAGATTCAATCTTATCTTTTTTGTTATTATAACAAACAGAAGCAAATGAGCTACAAGCTCGTGCCGCTTACAAAACATGATAAAATAAAAATAAAAAACATCAACAAAAAAATTCAATCAAATAGTAGTCGCAAATTCCTTCTCTCGGCTTCGATGGCTTTCTTGATAGCATCACTAGATATACTACTAGAGATATCAAGGCACTTTAGTGTATTCCACCCGTTAATTACCCTGGTTGCAAATCGATGGTGTACATGAATTCTTGTAGTTGGCTTTATTAATTTCCACACATGCCCACGAGTTTCTCGTCTATCATTCACCAATAATAAGCTAGAGAGACCACCAAAGCCATCGTAAACAATTTTGACTGCAGATGATAAATCAATGACCGATCTGCGATATTTTAATGCGCCGACACGTAAAGATGTCAAACGTTCAGCATATCTCAAATTGGAGAAATTCGGAATCATTCGTGACCTTTTACGTAACAAGTTTTTAATGTCACGGGATTCCCTTAAAATCTGTGGATAAGTTACAGATAAGCCCTACTCAAGGAGGGGTAGAATATAAGAGCAAAATAGTCGCTTGAACATTGTTGGACATATCCGATCAAAAGACTTGAAAAACATCCATAAAATATGATAGCCTCGATTACAAATATATCTAGTGTGAACATTAGTTTTTAAGCTACTGGTCATCATCACACCAAGATCCTTGAATTCACAAACTCGGCCTATCTGAATCGAACCTATCTGATACGATGAGTTTAGTGAAGAACCAATGGACATATGCGCACATTTAGAGGGGTTAACCCTCAAACCATTTTCCGCTGACCATTTTTCTAGACATGTCAGATCATCTTGAAGGATCTTAATGTCCCTTCCGTCTCTAATACGCCGCTATATCTTAACATCGTCAGCATACATAACGACATCAGAACGAATTACAGATGGGAGATCATTGATATAGACAATAAAAAGAAGTGGGGAGATAACAGCACCCTGTGGAACGCCAGAATGAATAGCAAATGAGGTGGACATATCTGCACCTACACGTACTTTGAAAGAGCGTAAACTTAAGTAATTTGCAATCCAATCGACATACATTGAACAAACACTAAGTGACCTCAATTTGTGAATGAGGCGATCATGCGGAACTGAATCAAAAGCATGAGAAAAATCTACAAAAAGTATATCAGATTGAACTCGTCCATCTAATGAAGACTGCCATGAGTTGGAAGAAACCAAAAGGTTACTTATTGTTGATCTATTTGATCTGAAACCGTGTTGTGAGTCAGTGAGTTTACCGTTGCTTTCCAAATCAGAAGATATTTTTGACTATTAGCGTTTCAAGCAACTTACAAATAATACATGTCAAGGCTACTGGGCGATAGTTCTTACACACTTGTCGATCTCCCATGTTATACACTGGAACTACAATGGACTCCTTCCAATGCAAGGAATTCTAGATTGGAGGATAGAAAACTGAAACACGGAAAAGATATGAATATATTTGAGGAGCAACTTTATTCAAAAGAATTGAGGGAAGTCCGTCCGGATCGGCAGCGATGTTCGGTTTTAATTTACGGAGAAACTTCAAAACATCTTCAACACAAAACGACAGATTAGATCGGTCGAATGCATCTGAACCCTTTGCTGATTCAGAACTACAAATGTCCGCGAAGAACAAAACATCGATGAGAACTCCTGGGCAAATAAGTTTGCCGTGACACTTTTACAGGTGACATCGCCTTGAGAATCATCCCTTAACGATACTAGTGGAATATTCGAGCCCCTGATTTTGCTAATTAAGAGAATAGAGCCATGCCATCCATAGAACTCAGCTTATCCTCAAACTGACGACGCTTCATCCTCTTGAGAGTGGTAAATCTATTCCTAATTTGTTTGAAAGACTCATAAGATTGTTGTCCACAACGAAATGAAATCCACGCATGTTTACGTGCGCGTGAGTGATACCGGAGAAGCCCATCAAACCAAGGACAAACTTCCCTATGTGTTTTAAACTTGGGAGAATGCAATATCAGTAATTTATAGAGTGCGCTCTCAAAAACACTAATTTTATCTCTCAAAAACATACCATTTTATCTCTTTTTTATCGCATTCACACTTCAATGGTTATCGTCTTCCTTGCGTTGATTCGTTAACATTTCTCAAAGTAATTATAGACACCACTCTCTCGTTCTCATCATTTGCAATAAAAAGGTTCGTTCTTGTTATCCTATTCTCAGTGACATTCGTCCCATTCAAAAAACCACAAAGTTTTCCATTTCCAACACTAATGTCCTCACTCCTGCTACCTCGTCTTGACTATTGCACCTCACTTTTCTAAAATACTCAATCTTTTGTTACTTCCCATCTGTATTGCTTTCTTCTCACTGCAGCCCGCATACTTTTTCGACGTCGGCGTTTTGATTTCATCTCCAAAGCACTTATCAACCTTCATTGGCTCAATATACATAATCGAGTTTTATATTACTCTGACGTTCTCTCTTTTCGTTTACTTCATCATCCCCCTCCGTATTTTCATTTAAAATTACACGGTGCTGAATAGTCATCCCCCAGAGCACTTCGCTCAAACAATTAGTTTCTCGATGGCATTTATCGTCATCGATTGAACTTTGGCCTGCGTTCCTGTCTCATTTCTATGCCTCTCATTTTGAATTCTTGTCTCCTTAAACTTCGTTGTCAGCCTAACCTCACTACCGTTAAATCCATGCCTCACCTCTTTACTGAGTAACCAGGCCCTGTAGCTCAGCTAGCAATTATATTCGAATGTTTTCATCGTTATAACGTCGGCTACGTGGTGTGGACTTTAGTCACGTAATTTTTTATAATTTTTGGTATATTTCAGTGGACTTGTAAGCGGCCTGTCTGCATGAACCATTTAAACAATGAATAAATCTATAAATCTATTGCAGAAAATTTATAAATTTTATCTAATTCTGTTTAATTCAGATTTTTGTTGGATCGAGAAAATATATTTTAAATATATTTTAAAATATTAAAATATTTTAGGCTCTATAAAAAATATAGTATATATATTTAAATAGTTTATATATGTTTATATATAGTATATATTTGTGTTCGGTCGAGAGATAGGTGCCTTAAATAGACTAAAAATAGATTATCTATTTATAAATAATAAAAACCCATAACTATCCGATTTTCTACTTAGAACACAAATGGTATTTTAATCATAAAAAAGATTTTAAAATACTTTTCAAATGTAATCTTTGTAATTTGCGGAGGACGTCGAGAGAATGCTGATTCTACGCGAAGGGGCGGCAACGAGGTAGGATTGGAGACCGTAGTTGTTGGAGTATTTGGGAACGTGGGGTAAGAGGGAATGACGGGAACGCAGCAATAAAGTGATGGGGTGAGTTTCGTCTAAGAAATGGAGGTTGAAGAAAGATGGGAGCCGAAAGCAATGAGACGAACAGTGACGAGCAGAAGGCAGAGTTGGATGCCGATGTGGATGGTAGGCCAGGAAAGTTGGGCAACATGTGTTGGGCAATACGAAGGGTTTAACGGAAAGGTGATCATCGAAATGAAAGACTGAGAAAGGGAGATTGTGGACTATGATGATGATTGATGAGGCAAAAGATACAGGGGGAGGAGATATGTCAGATTGACAGCGGATGATCCTTTTTATTTTGAACTTGTCGGGGTTTAGAACGAGATAAAGATGGAAGAAACGTTTGTAGAAAGAAGAAAGACAGTTGGGTGGGGGCAGAAATCCCGATATAGTTTATGCGATGGGCCGGTGAATGAGCATATATGAGGATGCCATCAGCGTATTGCATGACGTTAAAGGAGTAAGGTTTGATAAAGGAGAGATATTGCTAAGTAGAAAAGAGAAAAGCAGGGGTCCTAGAACTGAACTTTGTGGGACCCCGCTGAAAATAGGGATGGGAGGAGAGTATGATGAATTTGAACAGACGCGAAAATAACGGTCGGATAAATGAGGCAAACCATGCTACGGAAGAGGATGAAAAGTCGTAATCATAACGAAGACGAGAGAGGAGGATGGAGTGGTCGACGATGTCGATGGCTGAAGATAGGTCGAGTGATGTGAGAAGACTATATAGAGCCTTGTCACGAGAAATGAGTAGGTCGTTTTAAACTTTAATGCAGGCGATTTCTGTGGTGTGATTAAAGCGGAAGGCGGATTGGAAAGGAGGATATAGATTGGATGAAAAGAGATAAATGCTGATATGTATTAATATAAGGCTTTCTAAGAGCTTGGAAAGAGTAGGGAGAAGTGAAATGGGGCGATAACTAGAAGGTTGGAGTGGTTGAGCGATTTGTTTCTTAAGGAGGGTACGAACGATTGTTCGTACAGCTAGAAGGTTGGGAAGAGTGGGATGGGATGGATAAGGGTGTGTAATAAAGAGCAACGTGGATACTTTGGTCTGGAGAAATGTCGAATAATCATGGGGATTGATTTTGCAAGACGATGAGGAGCGAGATAGGATTGAGTTAAAAGTATGCTAGAGAGACTTAAAGTTGAATGAAGTGATGATTTTATGCCGCCTGAAAGAGTGCATTTGGTACGTAGTAGGTTGTGATGAGACCGACGCAGAGCAATATATTAATCACGGAGATACGGAGTGAGCGAGCGTATATCACGTCTGAGAGAGCAGTGATAGACTCTTAAAGCATGAAGCAGTCTACGCTTTGAGAGTGGACATTGGATGCCAAACCATGGAGCACGGTGCAAGCGATGTTGAGTGTGGGGGTTGAAGGGCAAGAGAAGATCGAGGGTGGATGTGAGTTCAGATTAGAAAAGAAGGGCGAGATCGTGAGTAGAGAACGATGTTATTATGGGACAAGATATATACGATTTGAGTAAGGCGAAGCGAAGGGGAATGTCGAGATTTCTCCAGAAGCGACATATGATCGTAGGTGTGTGAACAGGGGAGATTTTGAAAGTGAGATCAATGGTGGCGAGAAAAAGTTCGGATAGACCAGATCAGAGATGAACATTGAGGTGTAGGCAGGAGAACGATAGAATAGGCGATGATATCGAGTGCCCCCAACGATATGTGTGGAGGTGGCAGTGGAGATTAGTTTGTAATTGTAGTTTGATAGATTGTTGATAAACTTGGATGTAATCAGGTTAAGATGGGCGGTCGAGTTGGGTGTTAAAGTCGCTATGAACGAGTGAAGGGATGGAGGACAAAGAATAGTGAAACAGGAAGTCAGCGAGTTTGATAAAAACATAAGGGGTAGGAGCTTATGAGCCAGGACGTTATACAATGTCGAGATCCAGAATGATCGGCTAGAAGAATGACTAGTGGCAATTCAAGAAAGCAAAGAATGAAAGGGGGAGTGATTTTGGGAAGATATGCTGGGTGACGAGCAAATGCGACAATGCCGCCATGATTAGAGAATTTAGAAGGGGATGAGCTTAGGGTGCGGGTAGAATGGAGATATCGTCGGAATCGGAGTGCTAAGATACGGTAATGCAGAAAATATCGATGGATTGCTTGGTGACTGTGTTGAGAATGATATCGGATTTATTGAGAATAGATCTAGTGTCGAGGAGATTGAGGCTGAAACCGTGTATGGTGGTGATAGGGGCTAGCGGATAAGACACAGAAAGGAGATGGAGCGCAATCCAATTTTGGGGGCGGTTTAGAAAATTTGGAAATTTTCGTCGATGTTTTGGATAGAGAGATGTTTCTCCGATTTCCTCGAGACGACTTTTTTCGATTCGGGCAGAATAGAGTTATGCGATTTCAGAGTGGGTGCGATCGCGGTTAATGCGAAAGGCTGAAGATGACATGAGTTTGAATCGTTGGGAGTGGACAGAGGACGCGTGAGAGCGATGCTTAAAAAAAACAATTTTCTCGAGAGGGAAATGAGAAAAATAAGATTGAGAATATTTGTTTAGGCGGATGAATCCGGCAAGAGAGATGTCGTTTAAAAAGGATGGCTTATCGGCAGGAACAAGATACGAGAGAACAGATCTGAAGGCGGAAACATCTAGTTCGAGAAGTGCTTGTAAAGATAAGGAGCTGGAATGAGTGATATAAGTGACGATGATGCAACAATCGCGAGAAGAAAAGCGCTTCCGTAAAAGAGGACGGATGACGTGAGTTGGTAAGATCACTATAAGAGAGCTGGGAGTTTAGGGTATAAAGGGAGTATGTTCTACAGCGGGAGACAAAGAGGATATTGATCATATAGACAATGGCAAGCGATGTGAAGAAAGATTATGAGGGAAAGGACCGTGGATGCTGGTGGAGGTGATTTTGCTTGATGAATGTGGGTTATTGAAAAACGATAACTGAGGACTGAAAATAGCATGGGATGGGAAGTGTATATGGTGACAGGATCAGTGGCCCAATAAATAAAAGTTTAAAACCGAAAGGTAGAAAAATAAAAATAAAAATTATCGTTCATAAAATTCTCGATAGTAAATAACTTTGTTAATTAACAAGAATTAATGGGTACAGGTCAAAAATATAAAAGAAAGTTAAAATTTTTCGTGATGGGGAATTGTAGTAAATATTATTTGGCATAACTTATCAGATAACTTCAGTTTTTCAAAAAATGTTAAATAAATATTAATATTAAATATTAATATAAATATAAATATTAATGTTAAATATATATTCTAATATTATTTGGCATAACTTATCAGATAACTTCAATTTTTCATAAAATGTTAAATATATATCCGCTAGACATGGCTGCTAGGAATGCGCAAGTTTATGCTTTTCGAGCGTGCAAAATCTATTCTTCACTCTGACCGCAGTGTATTTTCTCAATTTCTTGCAAATTCTTAGCGCTTAAGATTTCTATGTAATACCCATCCGGATCCTTTATAAAGGCGATTCCGTGCATACGACCCTCATTTGGTTTCTTTGCAAATTCAACTCCTTCATTTAAAAAAGTTTCGCAAACTTTCTCAACATCAGGAACAACTATTCCAATGTGACCGAAACCACGTGGTTCTTCATTCCCATTGTGATAATGAAGATTGTCATCTGTCTCACTTCCCCAGTTGTAGCAAAACTCTATGCACGCTTTCTGTCGGCATACAAAAACTGTCTTCTCGGATTCGCTAAGTCTTAATACTTCATTGGGATCAACGTATCCTAAGAAAAAAAGTGAAAATTTCATTTCACTAAAATCAAATCGCTTTATAAAAGTCATGCCAAGGATATTTGTGTAGAAATTTAGAGTCTTCTCCGGGTCCTTTATTCTCAACATTGTCTGTTGCATGATGAACTCGTTATACATGGATTTTGACTTCATATCTAAAACAAAACAGGATAATCTTAATGTACAAAACGAAAATAAACTTCAAATCGCGTTGAACAATCTGCTTTATACTGACTATAAGAGTTAAGCGAAACAGAAAAACAAGTCGATATGGACACCTGTTTAAGCATATGAGAATTCAATAATATGTTTACGCCTAGTATTCATTGCCAATATTTTAGGTACAACATCTTATATTGAGTACAATTAACGCGATTAAGTCTAACGCTATCATGTTCAAAGAACTAACCTGCAATCTAACAATCTGTAATTTTTGTTGATAAAACAACCTGTAATTTAAAAACGACTTCTGGTATTCAAACAATCAGCCCGTTGTAAGTTGAATCTTACGTATCTTTGAATTAATACCAGTATATTACTTTGCCAATTTATCAATAGATGAGTTGGTTTCTTTGATTAGATTATTGGTCTTTCAATTCACGTATTTTGGCTTACTTCACTATTACTACCAATTTGTTTAAATGGCAAGTTTTGTATTGCCCGTGTAGGCTCACTACAAATTAATGCAAATTTACCATTAAGGCCATTTTTCGTTTGCCCATTTAAGGCTACAAAACAAAAATAATGACTTAGTGAGTAGACTAAACATCCGTATGGCTTTGTCTTGTAAATTAATGATAATCAATAATAATGTTGAGTGAACCCGCTTCATCATCGGGTACCTCTACGTATTTCGACAAGGCGACCTTGTGGCTTTGACGTGTGGGCACAGATATCTCAATAGAGAGTGCATGCTTGATGTTTAAACACCCTACATGGAGTTCGCAGTGCTCACGCTTCCATCATTCAGACATACAAGGCTGTGGCTGAACGTGGCTAATTATATTATTATAATTAATAATAAGAGTTGTTTTTATACGCATTGTTATTGTAGATTTATACTAAATCACAAATGAACACAAATATCATACTGTCAATCCATCGAATAGTGTGTATATGATATCATGCAAGGAACATATCATAAACGATTTAATCGTCGTTTTCGCACATTAGACGATAATTTAAAATTTCGGTGTTAGAAATAAACTAGTTTTATATTTTTAATTATGAAAAGTTAGCCATTTCTATGGTAGGATGGCAAATGTCCACCAAAGTTGAATAGACTATTGCTAATGTTAGAATAAACCTGGCAACTAATATTAAAACAATCCTAAAAATGAAAATTTTAGATTTTTAATTTTTGATGACAAATGCTGAAAAGAGTATGTTTTATCTTTTCAGGTAAAGAATAAAACAGTAATGCAACTGAAATGTAAAATTATGCGAATTGTATCGGAATTTTTAAATGATAACAAGATAACGCCTTGGAAATTCCGATAAACCTTTGTTAAACTGTAGATCTATATAATTCATCAACTCTTATAAATATGGGGGAGTCCACCTAACTTCCACATGATCGTTTCGTCTTCACTTATAACACACATAATAATACAAATTTATTTAATGTGGCAAATGCGTACAAGCTGTACGCTTACAAGTCCACAAACAAAAATGAAAAAGTCAAGCAGATAAATTGTTAAAATGGGATCGGATTTGTCGTTTGAAGCACGGCAGGGAAGTTGATTGGCGTATATGAATGGGCAGATGATTTCACGATAGAGGAGTAGCCACCAGGAAGGAACAGGGTCCAAAGTAGGTAGAGTATTTTGGGACATGTAAAAGAAGGGAATTACAGGAACGCAAGGAACAGTAAACATGACGAGAATTATAAAGAAAAGGAAGGTTGAGAAATGAACGGGTATGAAAAGTTACAAGGCGGAAAGAAATGAGAAGACGAATTTGAACACGACAATAAATTGTAGGCAAATCGAGAGAAACAAGATGGTGGGATGTATGATCAAAACGACGAAGACGGAGGAGAACTCGGACGGCTGCATTGATGATGCGTTGTAAAGGAAGAATAGTGGATTTAGGTGAGTTGAAAAATAGACTAAGACAGTAATCAAGTCTTGAGAAAATGAGAGAAGATATGAGAGTCATACAAGGGAAATCGATCAATCTAAGAATTTGAAAAGGTTGCGGAGAATCAAGGTAGATGAGCGTACTTTATCTCTAACGAAAGATTTAAGTGAAGTCGGTTGTCGAAATGGAAGCATAGGAAAACGAGATTATCAACGATAACAAGAATTGTAGAATTTAATGATACGGAGGGAGGTTCGAAGCCGAGGCGTCGAGGTAGGATCCACATAATTTTGGATTTATCAGGATTTAGAGAAAGGCGAAGGGAAGAAAGATGATTGGAAATTGAGACAAGACAGTCGGAAGCAGAAACACTAAGATCGTGAATACGATAAACAGGTGCATGAGCATAGATTAGAATGTCATCAGCATATTGCATAACATGGAAGTTAAATTTATGAGAAATCGAAGACAAGTCACCTAGAAGAAGAGAGAACAGCATTGGGCATAATACGGAGCCTTGTGGAACACTGGCGGAATGGACGAAGGATGGGAGAGAGAAGAGTTAGAATAGACGCGAAATGTACGGTTTGATAGATATGAAGAAAACCATGATACAGTAAGTAAAGAGAAGCCATAATCATGACGAAGGCGACGGAGAAGAATCGAGTGATCGACGATGTCAAAAGCAGACGATATATCAAGAGAAACTATGACACTACATAATTTATGATCGCGAGATATGAGTAACTCGTTATAAACTCTAAGACATGCAATTTCGGTAGAGTAATTAGAGCGAAAAGCGGCTTGGAAGGGACGAAATAAGTTAGAGGAAAAGAGATATATAAAAGTAAAGTATTAACGACCGTATTAAGTATACGTTATAATATTATATATAATACTATTATACTATAATAGTATATATAATAGTATATATTAATATATTTATGTATTAAGTATACGCATATCGAACACTCAAGTATATAACTTACACGTTGGTCTTCAATTCTTTAAGGTTATGCGATAACCCATGGCAACGTCCGCCCTACCTGTAATTTACAATGCAAATTGGGTGTAATTTTTTTATAAAACAATCCTAAAAAATAAATTTTTATTGCCTCTAATGCATGTATATGTAATAACTAATATCTGATAATATTTATTATGCCAATGTAGCCTTTCAGCATGGGGCGGAAGACAAAAATGTACATATTCACAGATAATAAAATACAAAACGAAAACATTAATTAAATCAAAAGTCACTTGCTATTATTTGAGTTGCTGGTCACTTGCTCGACTGCCTTGCTTAATAATTGCATTGAGATTAGTTAAGTTGTATCAAGGGTCTAGGTAAGGAAGAAATATGTGGACATTGAATGTAACAAAGTTTACAGCGACAATAATTTGAACGATCGTGTCACGGGATACGGATTATGCAAAGCTTTCTCGGATACCGTGTATAAGGGCATGGAAAATAAGTGGTATTTTCTTTGCGTGTTATTTATGTCATAGTGATTTCAAGATATTTGATGTTGGGGTTATTTCAGGGTCGATTGCAAAGAACTTAGTAGTAGATTATTCAGTGTGTTGTTGGAATGATGATGTGTCAGTGAGACGAAAATGTCGATAGACTACTGAGTCCATTTGCATGACATTTTTGTGTTGAGTGATGAGAGAAACACTATCAAAATGCACACTTAATTTGGTAACAACATATGATGTAATGCATCAAGAAAGTCGCCGGATATTCTATATTGAAAATTAAGAAGACTGATTAAAGAGAGAAATTTATTTCGAGTAGCGGATTCGTGCAACTGCGCGCTTACAATGCCACTGAGAACAATAAAAACTATCGCCGAGTATGTTCGGTCACTCGGCTTGTTCAAACTATTCGTTCAGTCCGTCCCGTTTAATTGATACCTTTCTTTTTATACTCCCGGTATCCTTTCTATTGGGACCGGCCATGGCGGAGTTTAAGTTGAGATTACAGTGAAGATTAAGATCCACTTAAATACATATAATTGCTTGAAGTTGATACTTAAAAAATCGGATTATATTACAGACAGGGCGTACGTTGTCATGGGTTCTAGCATAACCTTAAAGAATTGAAGGTCAACGTGTAAGGATATACTTGACAGTGTTCGATATGCGCATACTTAATACTATTATAGTATTATTATACATTCAACAACATACGAGCATTAGCTCAAATAGCTGGCTCACAATAAGTTCGTAAATAAATTAATTAGTTATTAAAATAAGGAAATGCAACACGAAACATTGCTTGATCCATTCGTAGTCTTCTTTTAAAGTATAATAGTATTATATATACTATTATAACGTATACTTAAAGTCGTTAATACTTTACTTTATGTTTGTTATAAGTGAAGACGAAACGATCATGTGGAAGTTAGGTGGACTCCCCCATATTTATAAGAGTTGATGAATTATATAGATCTACAGTTTAACAAAGGTTTATCGGAATTTCCAAGGCGTTATCTTGTTATCATTTAAAAATTCCGATACAATTCGCATAATTTTACATTTCAGTTGCATTACTGTTTTATTCTTTACCTGAAAAGATAAAACATACTCTTTTCAGCATTTGTCATCAAAAATTAAAAATCTAAAATTTTCATTTTTAGGATTGTTTTAATATTAGTTGCCAGGTTTATTCTAACATTAGCAATAGTCTATTCAACTTTGGTGGACATTTGCCATCCTACCATAGAAATGGCTAACTTTTCATAATTAAAAATATAAAACTAGTTTATTTCTAACACCGAAATTTTAAATTATCGTCTAATGTGCGAAAACGACGATTAAATCGTTTATGATATGTTCCTTGCATGATATCATATACACACTATTCGATGGATTGACAGTATGATATTTGTGTTCATTTGTGATTTAGTATAAATCTACAATAACAATGCGTATAAAAACAACTCTTATTATTAATTATAATAATATAATTAGCCACGTTCAGCCACAGCCTTGTATGTCTGAATGATGGAAGCGTGAGCACTGCGAACTCCATGTAGGGTGTTTAAACATCAAGCATGCACTCTCTATTGAGATATCTGTGCCCACACGTCAAAGCCACAAGGTCGCCTTGTCGAAATACGTAGAGGTACCCGATGATGAAGCGGGTTCACTCAACATTATTATTGATTATCATTAATTTACAAGACAAAGCCATACGGATGTTTAGTCTACTCACTAAGTCATTATTTTTGTTTTGTAGCCTTAAATGGGCAAACGAAAAATGGCCTTAATGGTAAATTTGCATTAATTTGTAGTGAGCCTACACGGGCAATACAAAACTTGCCATTTAAACAAATTGGTAGTAATAGTGAAGTAAGCCAAAATACGTGAATTGAAAGACCAATAATCTAATCAAAGAAACCAACTCATCTATTGATAAATTGGCAAAGTAATATACTGGTATTAATTCAAAGATCCGTAAGATTCAACTTACAACGGGCTGATTGTTTGAATACCAGAAGTCGTTTTTAAATTACAGGTTGTTTTATCAACAAAAATTACAGATTGTTAGATTGCAGGTTAGTTCTTTGAACATGATAGCGTTAGACTTAATCGCGTTAATTGTACTCAATATAAGATGTTGTACCTAAAATATTGGCAATGAATACTAGGCGTAAACATATTATTGAATTCTCATATGCTTAAACAGGTGTCCATATCGACTTGTTTTTCTGTTTCGCTTAACTCTTATAGTCAGTATAAAGCAGATTGTTCAACGCGATTTGAAGTTTATTTTCGTTTTGTACATTAAGATTATCCTGTTTTGTTTTAGATATGAAGTCAAAATCCATGTATAACGAGTTCATCATGCAACAGACAATGTTGAGAATAAAGGACCCGGAGAAGACTCTAAATTTCTACACAAATATCCTTGGCATGACTTTTATAAAGCGATTTGATTTTAGTGAAATGAAATTTTCACTTTTTTTCTTAGGATACGTTGATCCCAATGAAGTATTAAGACTTAGCGAATCCGAGAAGACAGTTTTTGTATGCCGACAGAAAGCGTGCATAGAGTTTTGCTACAACTGGGGAAGTGAGACAGATGACAATCTTCATTATCACAATGGGAATGAAGAACCACGTGGTTTCGGTCACATTGGAATAGTTGTTCCTGATGTTGAGAAAGTTTGCGAAACTTTTTTAAATGAAGGAGTTGAATTTGCAAAGAAACCAAATGAGGGTCGTATGCACGGAATCGCCTTTATAAAGGATCCGGATGGGTATTACATAGAAATCTTAAGCGCTAAGAATTTGCAAGAAATTGAGAAAATACACTGCGGTCAGAGTGAAGAATAGATTTTGCACGCTCGAAAAGCATAAACTTGCGCATTCCTAGCAGCCATGTCTAGCGGATTTTTAAAAATTAAATTAAAATGTTTACATAGCTAACAAAATAGGATCTATAAATATTTGTGAAATTACTTTTGAATTCATCTCAGAACTAAATCTCTGATTAAAATTACTAAAGTTTTTCGAGAAAAATCTAAATTCAATAATTAGAGAGAACTTTCAAAATCTTGTTACTGATTATAATTAATTTACCCATAAAATTGATTTTAAATCTTGAAATTGATTGTTTTAAAATTATTTTGCAATTTTAAATTGTTCAAAATTGAAAAATGACATAAATTTCGTATAAATAATGACTTATATACACATAGCCAGCGTTTTTGTTACCAAATGCTGCAAATGGTGGATGATAATGTACTCGTTTCCTTAATTCTTTTGATTGATTTCCTCGCATTTTTTCGTGCAATTATATAACGAGTCATTAACCAAACGGCTTATACACACATATAAGCCGTCATATATTATATTTAATATAATATATTATATATATTTATTATATAAAAATATAATGTATTATTAAAATTTAAAATAAAAACTAAATTTTATAGATTTTAATAATCCGTAAATATTTTATTTGTTAACAGAAAGGGGTACAATAATTTTATTTAGATCCGTATAGATTTTATTCTTTAAAAGGAAGATATACAACAAATTTAATTATAGTCTATTTATAGACTTTTTTAACATAAAGGAATGTAAAAATTTAATTGTGACATTTTAATGTTACATTTTAACTGATCTTAATTGTACGCCATAGAATTAGAAATATTTGGATTATTCAAATTATAAAATATTAAATTATATATTTGATTAAAATAAGCAAATCTACAATTGAAATTGCAGTTAAAATGTTCTTGAATGCTGTTAATGACGTCTTGAATAGAAAATCTATAAGTTTGTTATTCTAACAAGCAACATATTTTTAATCAGAACTCTAATTCTAACTTTTGCCCACTGTATTTATATATTTTTTAATTATTTTCAACATAAATATTTTCAAATTTTTATAATTGCAAAAAATCACTTGAAAGTATTGCCATATAAAACTAAATTGTCGTGTTATTTTTTAAATTATTTAAGTAACATCCTTTGTATTTCGCATTGTCTCTATAAATAAGAATTAAAAGACTATCAAATTATAATTTTTAAATTTAAAATTATATTATTTAATATTTAAAATATAATTTATTATGTAAAAATGTAAGCCAGACGCGAAAGAATGACGAATGCCGAATGGCACTGATGAGTCATTGTGATGACGAAACGGCATTCGTCATTCTTTACATGTTTTACAAGAAATTCACGCGGAATGGTCTCACTATCCTTAAATAATTTATTATGCTTTTCTAAAATGCAATTTATAATTATATTTTTAATTAATAATAATTTATACTTATTATCATGTTCTTTATTCATGCTTATCCCTATTTTTGGGTCGAGTGCAATAATGATTCTCTTCCACTGCATTCGATCCACCACTGTTTCCAAGCTACTTTTCGTTCGTTATTTGACTTCTTCGCAGTGATCAACCGGTATCCGTGGTTGCCATAACTGAGTTTGCTTTTTGCTTTTGACTTATCATGTTAAGGGTTTTGAGAGCTGTTTTTACAGTAGGATGCCCTTTCTAGCACCAACAGTTCTGTTTTCAGCCTGTCTTGTGACTTGCCTTGGCATAGTTTATATTTATTATCATCAATAAAATTTAATTTTTGTGTTTATATTATTCGTTGGCATTTGTTAAAATATAAATTTATGATGTTCTGGCACTTTAAATGCATAGTAATCGATTCAAATTATCATTCTTCTAAGAGATTGAACAAAAAGCTAAATGGGAAAACATAATCTAACGTGCGTTATTCTCTGTGGTCAAGCAGGAAACATAAACGGCTTTTGTTAAAATTGATCAAATTATTATTATCAAATTACTAAACTTAGTTTAAAACACTTAACACTTTTAGTCGATAGTCATGACGGAAATTAAAGCGGAAATGATATGTCACGAATGTTGCGAGAACGAGGCGACGTTACGTTGCCTTGACTGCAGTGCAAATCTATGCCAGTCTTGCTTCTTGAAAATTCATGAACACAGGGTACTTCGAAATCACACGTCTGATATTATACACAGCTCTTCAGAATGTATTCTTTGCGACCACAGTCGATGGTGTGAAAAAGATCAATCATCGGAATTTCCTTCTGATTTTAGACTTTATCTAAAAAATTCTTCTATTATGCAATCTAAGCTAGAATCATCATATAAAGACAGCGTTGAACGACTGAAAATGTTTTTTGAACCTATTCAAAATAGTATAAAGCTCGTTTTAAATGCTAAGCTTTCTCAGCTTAAGAATCGCTATGCAGAAATGTTGAGCGAATTCGATTCTAGCTTGCTTTCCACCTTATCCAGTCATGCAATTCGAAAAATTTGCGCATGTGAGTCGTTACATGAGCAAATTAGAGAACTTGTTAATAAGGCGGATTCACGTCAATCGGAAATAGATGTCGATGTGTATGACTGCGATGATGACATGCTTCAACATTTCACATCATACCTAGAAGATTGTGTAGGAATTATTGGGACAAATAAGATATCAAAAAAGCCAAAATGTTGCTATGATATCAACGATGGCTTGGAGAATGATGGTACGGATATGCTGAATACATTGTTAAAATCCGATGGTAAGGCTGGTAGACTATTGCATTCACTGTTTAAGTATTCAGATCTGAAATTGAACAGTATATATTCTGTAGTACATCATATTGGCTTTGAAGCTGTCATTATTAAACCAGTTGATGCCGGCGAGATTGTAATAAGTAAATCCGAAGATAAAGGATTTTCAGCTTTACAACTTCGTTGTTGTCCGTCTACTAAAATTATTGTTCTAGAACTTGATAAAGACGGCGTCGATTTTGAATTAAGCTCATCGGAGTTGCTGGCATATAACATAAACAGTGGTAAAATTATGCTTGTACAACGTGATCATCTTGTTCCAACAGACGTGCCTCAGTTAGTAACAGCTATACCAGGATGTATTTTTGAACCACTTCTTGACTTGAGGTGTAAATCTGATTTATTGTATGATGATAGCATATTAAAAGAGCAAAATTTTACATTGCTTGGCTATACAATATCAAATTCTGACAGGTGCATATTTGACCTTCAAATTCACTCATCTGTAAACTCGAAGAAAACGCTTATTCATTATTTATCTTCAACGCAGTCATTTGATTGCCTTCAAACTATTAGTATGTATCCTTCTATAAAATCTACATTGTTTTCAATAAACGATTATGCACTAGTTGTATCCGTTCAATCACAAAACTCCTTATTTGTTCAGCTGGATACTAAACAATTTTCTGACATTGAGTCAAAAGTGGCGAGCAATCTTTTAACCGATCAAATTATTAAGAATAAACGCATCGGGACATGGTATTTATCCAAATATGATAATGTAATTTGTAGAGCTATCTTGGCAGGAATGTTTACTTCCCCTAATTCTAACAGGGTCTTTCTTATATATTATCCTGACTATGGAAATCTAGAGCTTGTATCGGCAAAAGACAATCACTTATGGCAAATTCCGTCCGCGCTTAGTGATTTACCGTGCACCTTGCAACGATTGGCGCTTGACTGTACAGAAAGTCGTGAACGTAGTATTGATGAACTGAAGACACTATATGAAAACAGTTTGGTAAATTTACGCTCGCTTCAACCAAAGGTATTAGGAGTACCTGCGAAATTGACATGGATAGATCTTAAGCAGCAACGCATCTATGTTCAGCGCGACGACACTAAAGTTCTGAGAGAAATATCGAATTTACTTAATGATGGAAGTGTACCGGTAAATGAAGTATGCTTACAGTCATTAATTCAAATTTATAGTAAAGAGCGTAAATGCATTTGTCGCGGACTTGTCGAAAGCATTGTTAATGGCAAAGGAAGAGTTCGTTTGGTTGATTATGGAAATGTAATTTATGATGTGATTTTGTCGGCTGTAAACGAATGTACAGCGGATCAGAGTGCTTATCCACCACAGGCTATAAGATGTATTATTGATAAAGTTGATAAGGTAAAATTGTATTCAATTTTAAATAAAGCTAACCAACGAGGCATCGTATACAACACATCTGATGATAATTTATGGTCTAATGATACGCCGATAACTGTATATTCTCAGAACCCTGATAATGACCCTGTTATTCAATTTGAATTTGAGAATTAAATTTTCTTAATGCATTTTGTTTTTAGCGTCGTTATTGCGATATCGTTATTTTGTCCAATATTGTATTTGAATTTTATTTGAAAAGTCTATTTTTATTAGTGACATAATCGTGGTTAGTCCTAAAGATAATATTCGAAACTCAGTAATTCGTAACGAGTGAGATAGTTGTTAAAAGTTTACAAATGGATTCATTGAAATTGCAGGGACATCTACAGAACATACACGGGAATTCCTATTTTCAAGTATTATGCTAATCGAGATATAGTAGTCTTTCCGAATCTTCATCCGAACTAGCGGCTAAATTTTTTACATATCAAAAAATTCTTATGCTAATACAACAATTTCAGTAAAAAATTAATTTCGTTTTAGTATTGTGCAAACAGAAAAATACAAAGGAATTCTTTCAGAATCCTATATAAAATATTGAATTCTGAAAGAATTCAATATTTGTTTTACGTCACAACATAGTTCGATTAAAAATTATTCGAACTAAATGATCAAATAATTAATCCGCAATCAAATCCCTGTCCATGGATTTGATTGTGATTGTTTCCAAAACCCACTTTTACAATATTTCAAAATCGAGTGTTAAGGTTGTCAAATAGTTTTTAAAGCTTAAACAATTTTGAAACTGTAAGTACATTTCTCTCGAAAAAGGCGATAGAAAAACTTTTTGAAAGCTTAAACACGCAATTTTGAAATATTGTAAAAGTGGGTTTCGGAAACAATCACAATCAAATCCCTGGACAGGGATTTGATTGCGGATTAATTATTTGATCATTTAGTTCAAATAATTTTTAATCGAACTATGTTGTGAAGCAATATAATTTATTTTAACGTTTCGTCCCTTACTAGGACTTCTTCAGAACAATTGTATGGTATTAAACTTTTTTAGGTATATAAAAATAGTTATTAAATAGTTATTAAAATAGTTATTTATATCACACTTTTTTGGGTTATATATAATGGTGTTGCTTGTTAGACTGGACTTTGATTCACGACTTTCAGTCACCATGTCACTTCTAGACGACCAATGAGTACCTGGCAACACTCATCATAACATTGTGAATAAAGGCGTTTGCCACACTTTGCTTAATTGTCTGAGGCTTACGCTCCTTACCAGATTGAATTGCTGTACGGACCATCCTTAAACACTAGGCATAGGTTGTTGCTGAATTGTCGCTGCACTCGTTGGATCCTTAATGAATACTGCATGTATAATAGTGGGGCATGGATGTGCTAAGTATACAACGGTCTATGATTTCTTAAGAAATACGGCATTTATACTAAATGGTGTTACTTGATAGACTGAACTTCGATTCACGACTTTCAGTCACCATGTCACTTCTAGACGACCACTTCAGCATCGAAATGATGAGTACCCGGCAACACTCATCAGTAGAATGAGGTACACACTGGTCGTTTCGGTTGCCTGTGTGACATTGTGAATAAAGGCGTTTCCGACACTTTGCTTAATTGGCTGAGGCTTACGCTCTTTACCAGATCGAATTGCTGTGCGTACCATCCTTAAACACTAGGCATAGGTTGTTGCTGAATTGTCGCTGCACTCGTTGGATCCTTAATGGATACGGCATGTATAATAGTGGGGCATGGATGTGCTAAGTATACAACGGTCCAGGATTTCTTACGAAATACGGCATTTATACTAAATGGTGTTGCTTGATAGACTGGACTTCGATTCACGACTTTCAGTCACCATGTCACTTCTAGACGACCAATGAGTACCCGGCAACATTCAGTGCACTAAGTGTTGCCGGGTACTCATTGGTCGTCTAGAAGTGACATGGTGACTTCTAGACACGGTGACTTCTATAATACACTCAGTGCACTGAGTGTTATATATATCGCAAGGGATCCAAGGCAGATTCCATTTATATTTCATAAAGTTTAACATTAAAACTTGGACTACCTTCATATACTTGCTTTACGAGCGCGCTCATTCTTTTAATGTATTTAAATCATAAGTAACATGATCTGATCACAACCCTAGCCATCTCTTTCGTTCTAATGGAAATCATCAGTAGCATGACATTTATTCATTGACACCTTAACACACATTTCCACAAGTATAATAGTGTTGTTCTCTGCTAATCTATTATTAGATTCAATTTTATTTTCTAAATGTGTAAGTTGAGAAACATCACAGTATCCATGAGGAATTTTATTTATATTTCAAAATGTTGAAGATTTTAACTGGGAACGAACCACATCTACTTGCTTTACGAGTGTGCCTAGTCACTTATTAAACTCAAACCATGCGTAATCGAACATAACGCTAGACACCTGTTTCGTCCTTATCTTACTCATCAGTAGTGTGAACATGACCATCATTCATTAAATCCTTAACACACTGCCACAAGTATATGCCATCGAAATATTCAATTATATTTCGTAAATAGTTACAGTTGAAAACCACTCCTAGGAATTTGGAGAGATTCCATTTATATTTCAAACGTTTCAGCTTAAAAATGGGAACACACTACATCTAATTGATTTAAGTGTGCGATCAGGCATCCCATAAATTCAAGCCATACGTACCATAGAGTTGTGTTTGCGTTTGATTACGCATAATTTGAATTCATTTGATATTGATTGAGTTTATTGAAAATTATATAAGGTCATGCTATCTCAAGATACGTTGTTTTAGTTTGTTATCGTAAATTGTTCTATACGATATTAAGGCATTCATTAATATACAGATGCCGTTAAGAATACGACAAAGAATTACATATTATTGCTTAAAATACAAAACTATCTTCAAATATACAATTTCAATTTTACAGATATTTTCCTTTTGTTCAGATTAGTATACATGTGTATCAACCAAGTTTTAATCATGAATCATTCCTTATCATTGAAATTATTTGAGATATATATGCGAGGGCTTTCTAAACATATTTAAAATTTAGAGAATGTAAAATTTTAAAAGCATCAAATAACATTATATAAAATAATTTGATTATTTAAATTAGACAAACCACGAATATACACGCGATTTAGTAAATAGGCGTTATTTTTAGTAGTATCTCATTAATTGTGCTGTAATCTATAAAAAAATAAACCTAAAATATTTTTTAAATTAAGATTAAATGTATAAATATATAAAATATTTATTTCATGTTAAATTGTAAAATAAAAAATTAACTGATAAAACAAATTATTGAAAAATATATAATGCAAATAATAAAATTGATATTAAAAAATATCATTGTTTTCTGAAACATCCGATGTTACGAAAAAGTAAAATATATAAAATAACAAATATATAATAAATAAAATATAATTATAACAATATAATATAAATATAACGATATATTTATATAATATAAATATTTATATAATATTTATATAATATAAATATTAATATAAATATTAGTTATATTTATATAATATAAATATAACAATATAAAATAAACTATAAAAATAACATCAAGCAGAAAATAGTAAAATATATAAATCAACACAATAATATAAAGAATAAATTTAAACTCTTAAATGCCAAATGTTTTTGGATGGATAATAAATAATATACTTTGCATTAGAATAAGATACTAGATAGTTATTTCAGAGGAAATACATCATTAGCATGTATTTACCCCGCTGCTATGTTGGGTAGAGGAGTTAGGGGTCGAAACCTGATAGCATAGCAGTTCCTCCTGATGACCTCTAATTCTTATTCTGATATAACGTCTGTTATTTATTAGTCAATTCATAAAAATGACGTTTATTTTAAATTTCATTTTTTAACTTGATTTAAATTATAGAAAATCTAAAAACAATTATTAATTTTATTATTTAATTATTAAATTTTGATTTAGCATTATTATGTTTTGTTTATTTTATAATTATATTAAATACGTTGACTCAGTTAGCTGATTTGAAAATCATCTAACTGATTTTCAGATCAGTATATATTTTTAGTATTTAAAATTAACGTGTCAGTTTATTTAGTTTACTTAATTTAATTGTTAATTAATTATTTTTAAAGCAATAGGCAATATTCTAAATATCCAATTAGATATCATAATAAAATTTAATTTTAACATATAAAGACAAAAAATAAACAAATAAAAACAATAAAGAACCTGACTACGCACCTTCTCGTAATATGAAAAATGCATCGAAGGCTATAAACTGTTATCAACAGTTTACTGTTGACAAGCTGTAAAAACATTGTAAGGTGACGGTTTACGGCTTTACGTTAGGTTTGTCATTAGCAATGGATCATCACTTTTTGAATTATATTCAAAATTCGGATATACTTTTATATTTTATAAATGTATGAACTTTTATATTTTATAGTATGATGTGTGAATGTCGTTATATGTTAATATATTATAATATTATTATATTATTATGTACATATTTTATTTAATAATAAATTATATAATTAATAAATTAATAACCGATTGCTTTTGGAAATATTTAATACATTGGAGTGTTTTCATATTTAAGATAAACCTATACTATAAATGTATTAATATATTATATATTAGTATATTTATGTAATAATTTGAAATACATTTGGTTAAAAACGATTTAATGATCGTATTTTATAAATAAGTAAAATGTTAAAAAATACATAAACGTTTCTACATAATCGATTGATAAATGACAGTGTTTTATTGAAATTGATTATATAAGGTTGCTTGTAGTATTATATAAGTAATCTTTTTGAATTTATTATTGATAAAATTAAAAGTAGGCTATTATAATTACCTTTTTAAATTGAATGCCTATTTTTTAAAAGTTTATGCAAATGTTTATATCTCGCATTCTAAAATTTTACCGATCCTGAAAGAATTACCAACCTTCGATTGACATCAAAGGTTTTCAATTTTTAATAATCAAAATATTAACTTCTTGATAGTTTTATAGTACAAACAGAATAATCTATCAAGGATGACGATCTGTAACTAATGCTCGTTATTCAAATAATAATCGTTATCTGATTAAAATGCTTATAATATACGATCATACATATTTGTATGTATATAATCATAATGAACATGAATGAAGTTGATATTAAATAATATACGTACATGAATAGTAATAAGAGTGTTATCGTCATATTCAAAACCTTGAATTTCACTCGATATCTTTTTTGAAGTAGCCAATAATACATCAGCTTCGCTATTAATATAGTCTGTAACGTTTGAATTTCTAGAAAACAATAAAAAATAAAGAGCCTATCTAAATCAACAGAGCTAAAAGGTCTTACGCTAATAGCAAATTCCATATACAATGAATACTTATACAGTGTTTATATATTTCTCTAGATGTTTTGATTGTTGTTAATAATCCCAGCTTTGAAATTGAGCCGATTTCTTCCATATAGAAGATTCGGTAAAATCGGAAATCGGTGAACTTATCTTGATGTGCCTTATTTTAATATAGAATAAATAGTAACACTTATCGGATAATTTTTATTTATAATAAATATATAATAAATTAATATATAATAATCAACAAGTATTTATTTGTTTAAGTGCGTATTTATTTTACAACAACACCATATATCTATGGTTACATTCAGTATTTGAAAACTAATAAAGCAGAAATAAATAAATCAAAGTAAATTAAATGCTTACATAGACATCGCTTTTTTAATACAAATTGATTTAATCAAAGATGACGATTTTTAAATTTATTTTTACCACGAAGAGAATGATCATGATCAACTATTGTGAAAAGGATTCGACATAAAATGGTTGTTTGTTGTAAAAGTATTTTCTGGCATTTTTATGAAAAATACCACATCGCATCTGAACTTTAGCCCATCTTTTTTGCAAGATGAATTGTCGCAAATGTAAAATATATTAAATATATTAAATATATTAAAATATTAATATTAATATATTAATATATTAAACGAATTATTAATAGTAAATATTTTATGATTTGAACTCTTTCTGAAGCGTTTTGATACGTATGATTGCTGAAAAGCGAAACTCTAAAATAACTTGTCTAATATTTAGCCAAACGGATAGCCAGACAATATTTTAATAAACATTTTTCGTTGCTAACGATTCTTGCAATTTAAAGTTATCGGTGTATCCTTCACTTAATCGAAGTTAGTCAATTTGAAACTAAAATAAAGAAGTCAAATATCCTAATTTAATTGGATGATATGAACATCTTCAGTTTCAATTAAAATTATAGGAGCCACGAAGAAATACATATTGCTAAAATGCAGATTAGTCTAGTATTTCAATAGCTTGTACCTGAAAAGATGGAATAGAAAAACTACTTCAAAGTAAATTAAATGCTTACATAGACATCGCTTTTTTAATACAAATTGATTTAATCAAAGATGACGATTTTTAAATTTATTTTTACCACGAAGAGAATGATCATGATCAACTATTGTGAAAAGGATTCGACATAAAATGGTTGTTTGTTGTAAAAGTATTTTCTGGCATTTTTATGAAAAATACCACATCGCATCTGAACTTTAGCCCATCTTTTTTGCAAGATGAATTGTCGCAAATGTAAAATATATATTTATTGAAAATATATATAAATATAAAAATATATAAATATATATTTTTTGGTTGAACTTTGGAATCGAAAATTGAAAATTAGTGGACAAATATCATCATAAAAGATATAATTTAAATTTATTATAAATAAATATATAAGGAATTTCACCATATCTATTTGATAATAAAAGTCGTTTGTTGTCCAAATTTATCTCTTAAGATTACATGAGCTGCTAATTTCCTCTGTTGCAAGAAAAACAACAATCAATTGCCTCAATACTTACAATATACTTTATTGTCTCGACAAAATTGGCATCGTCACGATGATAGCAATATGCTATAATGTTCTAAAAAGAGACAAACAATTCACAGCAGTTAAACTAATGTATTTTTAAAAAAACTTACACTGAAAAGATCACACATTTTAATTGACATATGAGCACTCGAGGCGCAAAGGACAGTTGCTAATCTGATCGTGATTGTATTCTCTAGTTTATCATTTGAGCATGACAATATTAAATATTCCAGCTTATTTTTATTTAAGAAACTATTTATAGCATGAATAGCGAAGAAAAATATTACCATGGTAAAAAATGAGCTGTTGATCGAACCCGACAGATAAACGCGGACTTCGGAGAGTAGAGGCAGCAGCGGTTTGTCTTTAAAGCATATGTAATTGCTCTGGAAAGCTATATAAAGATAAAATTAAAATCTTTCACTAACAGAAGGTCGTATTAAATTCGTGTTAGTACAAAAATATATGAATTGTAATGTTCCATAGCATCTGGTGTTTTCTTCTAAACAGAGAACATACCTTCTATGTTTTGACATCCATAGTACTCAAGGTTTATGTTCAAGATTATCATTGAAATAACCTCCTGTACAGAAAGAGCAATCCAGTTATTGTTACCATTTTCTTTGTTCGTAAATATCTAAAAAGGTTAATTCTTATAAAATTTTGAAATATCATGTTTGTTCAACAAAATTTGTTATAAAAGTGAGTTATTGTTTCACAAAAACCTTATATTACATATACATATAATATATAATGACTTAAAACCGTTACGATAGTAACAGTGTTAAGGGCATTGATACTAAAGTACAAAATGTTTTCAATTTATGTAGCTCTAAATCGAAATTATATACGAATTATAATATATTTGGCCACATTACTGTGCTAAAGTCAAATATTTACGAAACTACAAATTTGACATTATGTATGAGGAAATGAATCCTTACATTTAGTCAGCCCTTATAAGTTGAGTTTAAGAACATTAACCTAAACATGATTCCTAAACATCAGTTCATCTAAATCACTACAAATCTCTTATTTTTAATACATGATTAATTAGCTATTAATTTCATTGTAAAATATTTGGTTAAAAAACTTTATATCTTTATATTATATTATATAATATCTTTATATTAAACTTTATAAACTTTATATCACAAAGGTTTCATTGTTTTTATTTATAGAATAAAATTTATAGTCTCGGTTAAGTGATCTGATCATACATTTGGTTTATTACATCATTATTTTACATTTTATATTTTCAATTAAATTATTAAATTTTAAAAAATGATGTTTTTAATATTTTACAAATTTTACATCTATTTATAAAATTGCAGTAATTTATGCAAGTAATTAGTTTTTTTGTTCAAACTCGTTTTGTTAGGGATTATTTTAAATTTTGTGAAATTAAAACAATTATTAAATTCAATATTCTTCAATAAGTATCATATGAGCGCACGACATTAAAGCTTAAACAAATCATTTGATTTTTGGATTTTGATTAATTGATGATGCAAAAAGGCGATAAGTCCACATCACATCTGCATAGAGGGTGCACAACTTTAGTAAATGTAAAATAATTAACTTGCATTGTAAGAAAACGTTTTCTGATTTGGTTTCATTCTGGCTTACTCTGAAATGAGGAAGCCAAAATCGACAAAAGCCTAAAATTAAGGATTAGCGAGTTTTACATGGACCTTAATATGTTAATTAAAAGCTATTAATATTATCTTTATGATTCTGATATATTATTTTAATATTTAATGCTTAATAGATTACAAATCAATGAAGAGTACAGATCGATGAAGGTTAAAGTGTGTTTTTGATAAAGGACAGTTGGCCGAAACGTAAAAATAAAAAGCGCAGATTATTCCTGTTTTCAATTGTTATTGCAATATATATAATAAATCTCGAAAGACAGACTCGGAAAGGCAGTTCTCACCATGCTACATGTATTGTGCACACTAGCAAATCTTATATATATTCATACATGTCTCTATTTCACGAGAAAGTAACTAACGATGAAATGAAAGATTACACGAGGGATGTGGTTATGTTTAAACTGAAACAGGTCGCATGTGCTTAGAGTAAAAAGATTAATTTATGGGTATGAAGCAATTCAAATTAAGAAGATTTGCCAACCAATTTGTACATTCTCTTCCACGAGGAAGCAATTAATAATAATGGTGAAGACTTACCAGATTTCTTGCCTTTGATTATCGTTCGTGTTTAAAAGGATTAAAGTATGGACTTTAAATTCAGAAGTAAAAATATCCTTATTAGAAACTTTTTAAGATTGTCAAATGCGATCTAATAAGATAAATACACGCTTTCTTTGATTACCAAACTTATAAATGTTCGGGAATTCAACGGTAGGCGTAAATTGTATATCACTATCCAGTAAGATTTGCTTCAAATTCCAATTCGATACACGCGAACGAAACGCCGCCGTCTATATCTAGGCGAAACTTTTCTATAATATAAACGACAAGGGTTGCTAATATGATTAATATCATATTAATATTAATATCATATCAATATTATATAATATTATAATTAATATTTTTATATTAATTATTACAAATAATATTCAACTGTGTACTGCAAAGTTTTCATCGACATACCGGTCTCAAAGAGTGTTGACGTTTTCCTGAGTCAATAGCCAAGTCTTTCTTATATAACAGTTGGCTTAGTAAATAGATTATGCCATGATTATAGAAATAAAGCAAATTTTTGTAAGATGTCTAACAAATAGATATTTGTAATGTTGATGACGTTGATATATTTAAGAAACCTTAATAAACAATTCAAGCTTCGACAGGTATTGAATAAATATTGTCTTTCCATAGTCTACCAATTCGTTAAGAAATATAATGGACATTTCAAAAAGTGCGTGTGTACAAGGCAAATGCTATAATAAAAACATTAAATAATTAGTAATTCCTTTAAAATTTACATACCGGCATTTTATCAATATTTGGCCCTAGTACAATTTCAAAGAAAAACATAATTAGAAGTTCACGACGTATTCTGTTTGGTACCGACAGACATTGCCTACAAAAACATTTGTATAAATATTAATAGCAATGTAATATATAATATCATAATTTGTATTATAATTTCCGATTAATATTTAATATTAATCGGAATAAATAAATATTAATTTAATATTCCATTTTTTATTTGCTTACTCGTAATTAAAAGATTTACACCAAATTTATACGAATTTTTTCTTGTAGAATATATTTTACTACACATTTTGAAGATATCTATTTAATTATAATTTTATTAATTATTCATTTTTATATAATTTTGTTTCGAATTAATTATTTATTGTTTATTTATAATTGTTTATTATATATTCTATAATATATAAACTAGATTTGAAAATGTACATAAATTGTTTATTGTTTTATAAAGTTTGGAAAAATTTAACTCAGTAAACACGCAATTTTATATGGCATTATATATATTAATGGTTTTTACAATTCCATAACCTTTAAACGACAAACAGCTGACATTATATTCTAAAAATGATATTTTTCAGCGACTAAAATATGCCAGCCACTTGTCATGAATGGACAATTTGACAATGCGGAGCATGTTTGAGGCTATTCTAAATGCCTGATCTTTCTTAGTATTGCGAAAAAACTTGACAAATCTCGTAAAATCGGAGCAGATGGGCATTACATTTTATAGTAACGTTCCACATCATTTTTATTTACATATGCCTGCACGTCATCAACTGTTTTTAATGCGGAATTCTTCTTCTTCTTTTCCTTTAGCCTTTATCCCGTGTGTTGGCGGGGTCGGCTCTCATGGAACGCATCCTCCATTTGCAACGATCCGAAGCCAGATCAGGGTGTAGTCCAGCATCTCTTAGATCCTTGTGCAGCGTGTCAGACCATCGCTGTCTTGGTCGTCCTTTGGGGCGTTTGCCTTTACAGTCTATTTTCAAGCCTGCCTTTGCGATGGAACCGTCATGTGCCCGTAGAGTGTGGCCAAACCAGCGGAGACGGGCTTCTAGCATTTTCTCACGGATAGGCATCACACCGTATCGTCGGTAAATATCATCATTGCGAACCCGATTTAGGAGACTAAAACCGCTTGTCCATCGAAGCATCTTCGTCTCCATGACAGCGAGACGACGTTCCGCTATCTTTGTGATAGGCCAGCATTCTGCTCCATAAAGAGCAATGGGACGAATAACGCTTCGATATATCTTTGACTTTATGCTATCCTTCATTTTGCGGTCGCACATTTTTAATGCGGAATTCACTTGAATATAAAGGTTCTGAGGTATTAAAAATAATTCAATTACAGTTTTTGAGTTATCAAAGAATTAATAATTATGACAGTATACAATCAATGCATATTGTAATGTAATAATGTATTCTAATATTGCAATGCACATTTTATCAGTAACTTTACTTTTTCTTCTAATTTTTTAATATTTTAGGAATTTTATTTTCAATGTTAACCTTGAATTGTAGTATTATAATTTTTGTTTTTTTAATAAATTTTCAAAAACTGTAAATTTTAAAAATTATATTTATATTTATTTTATATTTTTTAAATTTCTACAATTTTATAAATTGTTTTTCGACGAAAATTCATATTAACAATGTTAAAAAAGAATGTTAAAATATTTGCTAGAATATTAAATAGGCTAGGTATTATGAATACACAACATAGTACGCGATAATACGTGCAAAGTTGTTCAATATTTGTAGGGAAGAATTATATATATATATATATATATATATATATATATATATATTATAATATATTTCAGTTATTGCATTATATATCAATGGCTTTTAAAATTCCATAAACTTTAATATTTTATATTAAAAAATATAAAATTTAATATTTTATATTTCAAAAATGGGAAATATTTTTTTATTTATATTTAATAAAATATTTTATAAAATGTTTTATTTATATTTATAAATATAAATTTTATTTATATTTTATAAAGGTGCATACACGTTAGACGTCGGTTTTGAAAATAGACGTCGGTTTTGAAAATTTTTAACCCCCCCCCCTTAGATGGTTAGAAAATCAGTAAGAACAATTGTTGATGAAGAGACTTTTCTATCACAAGAAGAAATGATGGATCTGAACATAACCGAGAGTTATTTAAACCGTGTTTTTTCGAATTTTGATACTCAAAATTCATTTCTTACCAGAATAGGCGTTTTAAAAAATTTTGTTCTTTGTCCCAAATGTGATGATGGTACCTACTTGTGCTATCAGAAAAGAAAAAATGCGTTGGATGGGTATTTTTGGACATGTAAGAGGTCATGTAGATTCTCATGTTCTATTCGATATAATAGTTTGTTTGACGTCGGTTTTGAAAATAGACGTCGGTTTTGAAAATTTTTAACCCCCCCTCCCCCTTAGATGGTTAGAAAATCAGTAAGAACAATTGTTGATGAAGAGACTTTTCTATCACAAGAAGAAATGATGGATCTGAACATAACCGAGAGTTATTTAAACCGTGTTTTTTCGAATTTTGATACTCAAAATTCATTTCTTACCAGAATAGGCGTTTTAAAAAATTTTGTTCTTTGTCCCAAATGTGATGATGGTACCTACTTGTGCTATCAGAAAAGAAAAAATGCGTTGGATGGGTATTTTTGGACATGTAAGAGGTCATGTAGATTCTCATGTTCTATTCGATATAATAGTTTGTTTGACGTCGGTTTTGAAAATAGACGACGGTTTTGAAAATTTTTAACCCCCCTCCCCCTTAGATGGTTAGAAAATCAGTAAGAACAATTGTTGATGAAGAGACTTTTCTATCACAAGAAGAAATGATTGATCTGAACATAACCGAGAGTTATTTAAACCGTGTTTTTTCGAATTTTGATACTCAAAATTCATTTCTTACCAGAATAGGCGTTTTAAAAAATTTTGTTCTTTGTCCCAAATGTGATGATGGTACCTACTTGTGCTATCAGAAAAGAAAAAATGCGTTGGATGGGTATTTTTGGACATGTAAGAGGTCATGTAGATTCTCATGTTCTATTCGATATAATAGTTTGTTTGACGTCGGTTTTGAAAATAGACGACGGTTTTGAAAATTTTTAACCCCCCCTCCCCCTTAGATGGTTAGAAAATCAGTAAGAACAATTGTTGATGAAGAGACTTTTCTATCACGTCGAGATATCACGTCTAGACTTTTCTATCACGTAGATTCTCATGTTCTATTCGATATAATAGTTTGTTAGACGTCGGTTTTGAAAATAGACGTCGGTTTTGAAAATTTTTAACCCCCCCCCTTAGATGGTTAGAAAATCAGTAAGAACAATTGTTGATGAAGAGACTTTTCTATCACAAGAAGAAATGATGGATCTGAACATAACCGAGAGTTATTTAAACCGTGTTTTTTCGAATTTTGATACTCAAAATTCATTTCTTACCAGAATAGGCGTTTTAAAAAATTTTGTTCTTTGTCCCAAATGTGATGATGGTACCTACTTGTGCTATCAGAAAAGAAAAAATGCGTTGGATGGGTATTTTTGGACATGTAAGAGGTCATGTAGATTCTCATGTTCTATTCGATATAATAGTTTGTTTGACGTCGGTTTTGAAAATAGACGTCGGTTTTGAAAATTTTTAACCCCCCCCCCCTTAGATGGTTAGAAAATCAGTAAGAACAATTGTTGATGAAGAGACTTTTCTATCACAAGAAGAAATGATGGATCTGAACATAACCGAGAGTTATTTAAACCGTGTTTTTTCGAATTTTGATACTCAAAATTCATTTCTTACCAGAATAGGCGTTTTAAAAAATTTTGTTCTTTGTCCCAAATGTGATGATGGTACCTACTTGTGCTATCAGAAAAGAAAAAATGCGTTGGATGGGTATTTTTGGACATGTAAGAGGTCATGTAGATTCTCATGTTCTATTCGATATAATAGTTTGTTTGACGTCGGTTTTGAAAATAGACGTCGGTTTTGAAAATTTTTAACCCCCCCCTTAGATGGTTAGAAAATCAGTAAGAACAATTGTTGATGAAGAGACTTTTCTATCACGTCGAGATATCACGTCTAGACTTTTCTATCACGTAGATTCTCATGTTCTATTCGATATAATAGTTTGTTAGACGTCGGTTTTGAAAATAGACGTCGGTTTTGAAAATTTTTAACCCCCCCCCTTAGATGGTTAGAAAATCAGTAAGAACAATTGTTGATGAAGAGACTTTTCTATCACAAGAAGAAATGATGGATCTGAACATAACCGAGAGTTATTTAAACCGTGTTTTTTCGAATTTTGATACTCAAAATTCATTTCTTACCAGAATAGGCGTTTTAAAAAATTTTGTTCTTTGTCCCAAATGTGATGATGGTACCTACTTGTGCTATCAGAAAAGAAAAAATGCGTTGGATGGGTATTTTTGGACATGTAAGAGGTCATGTAGATTCTCATGTTCTATTCGATATAATAGTTTGTTTTCAAGCTCACGTTTACCTATGAGAACAATTTTTTTATTTTCTATAAGTATTTGAATCGAATATCCTTGAGTGAAATTGCTCGAGAACTTGAAATCTCAAGAAACACTGTTTCTGAATATGTTGATCTTGTCAGGGAGATAATTTGTGATCATATTTCTTCCACTAGCAAGAAATTAGGAGGTTTGAACAGCGATGGTTCAAAAAAAATTGTCGAAATTGATGAAAGTTTATTTTTCAAGAGAAAATATAACAGAGGACGACTAAATGACGGTCAATGGTTTGTAGGAGCAGTTGAACGTGGTTCGAAAAAGACCATTATAGTGCCTGTAAGAAATAGAAATGCAGAAACAATGAGGCATGTTATAAATGATAATATTTTACCAAATACTATTATTATAACAGACCAATGGAAAGCATATTCAAAAGCCTTAGAGAATAATTCTTCATATGATCATAGGTCTGTTAATCATTCTATTAACTTTATTAACCCTGAAGATAGGACTATACACACAAACAATCGAAGGTTTGTGGTCTTTATCGAAAAAATTTCTACGAGAGAAACCAGGAATTTCGAAGGAACAACACTCCGAATATCTAATTCAATTCATTTGGGAACATAAAATTGAAAAATCAAAACGTTTTAATACATTTTTGACCCTTTTATAATAAATTCTTTTTGTCTTTTTTTTAGAATTTTCAAAACCGACGTCTATTTTCAAAACCGACGTCTAACGTGCATGCACCTTTATAAATAAAATTATAAAAAATATATAATAAAAATTTATATTTTTTATATTTATAAAAAATATAAATATTTATATTTTATAAGAAACGCTCTTATATTTCAAGAATATCCTTCATCGTATTGACAAAGAATTTTCTACATTTTCACATATAGTAGGAATCTAACTATGTAAATGAGCTTAAAGACAATATTTTTCATTATATATTTGTCATCGTGATTTTGTGTATTTAATCAAAAATAGTTAATTTTCAATTATCGATGTGAATGACACCTCTAATTTTCCTAGTTTTGGATTAAAATCAAATGTATTGCCATTTATACACATATCAGCACAAAGCATCATATATTTTACTGTACATTATATAAGAGATTGCTATCAACAGGTATTTTATTCAACCTAAAAAATAAAACGCCATAATAACGTACCAGCATATCTAATATAATTAATGTTTTAAATATTATAAATTGATACGTGCATAAAAATATTAGGATCAGTCATAGTCGACAATCGGATTTGCTCAACGATGAGTTCCTCATTGAGCTTAGCCCATGAAATCGATGATATAAGTAACATGAAGGAATTTGTTATATGTGAGGGAATGCTAAATAAATAAAGGAAAATACACGGATAAAGAATACATATAAATATATTAAGTGAGATGTTATTCCTTTAGGAATATTTGCATCAATAATATTCTAAGCTTAACATATCAATAAATTAAAAACCAAAACGTTGACGAATATTTTATTTCAGGGAATAAATTTTTATTTGTAGCTGATTTGATTTGTTTTGTTGCATTAGAAATACATAAAAGGCAAGAAAAAGGGTTCTGCTCGAGATTGAATCTATTATATTAATATTAATTTATTAATAGTAAATATAAAAATAATTAATTATATTATTAATTTATTTTCAACTTTGTTTTCTGTTAAGAGAAAATCCAACTAAAGGCCTTATTTTATGCACTTATTTTATTCTACAATCATCTGTAATTTTAAAATCTTCTACTTCTAACTATTACAATTTCAATTTTCGATATTTTTGTACCTTATATAACCGCATATTATGAAGTATGCGGAATTGAGCTTAAAAGTAAGTGATATATTATCGTGATAATTAAGTTTTATTTCAAGATAGCTGTAGCATCTATCAAAAAGTTCGCATTTATTAAAAGTTATCATTTATCATATACCGTCATACATCATTTATCAAGTTACTATCAAGTTGAAATGTTTCTTTAAACAACTGTACGAATGAACTGTACGAATAGGTCAAAAATGAATATGCATTCCATTTTGAGATTAAGATATTTTCATAATTAATTGTACAAAATATGTAGCTTAAGCTATGCGGTCTGATTCATTAGCTAAAACAATTAAAATCCGTTATAATAAATTGTTTTATATAATTTATCAAACATTGTTTTATTATTTCAATAATTGTGACATTTATCTGAGAAATACGTGTTGAATACTGATAAAATAGGATCTGCAACCACCTGATGACGTATAATCTTTATTTTACTATATTATGTATAAATCGCTTCTAAAAATACCGATCAAAAAATATCTTAATATTTTAAAGATTATGATATTTATTTCTTTAAATTCCAGTACAGGACAATAAATATTGCTTTAGGTTGGTGATTTAATTTATTAATGGACCAATAATATCTCCTCAAATATTCAAAGTTAATAGATAGTTTGGCACATCAAAATTATAATATTAGAGGAGATACGTCAGAGTAAATACGGCATTATCACGTATTTGGCAACGCTGCTATGTTGGATTGAGGAATCGGGGCCAAAACATGTAACGTAGCAGTTCCTCCTGATGAGCTCTAATCCTTATTCTGATACATTATCTGTTATTTATAAGTCGATTCATAAACATTTACTTTTATTTGATATTTTAAATTTAAACTTGATATGAGTTATGAATTCTTATTAAGTATTATATAATTATTTATTATTTAATTATTTAAATTTTATTTATCATTATATTTAATTTATAAAAATTTTAATATACGTAGATTCAGTTACCTGATCTGATATGTAAATAGATAAATAAAATATTTTACCGAGTTTTAAGCGTAAATCAAAATATGTTCAATTTTAATACAAATATATCCATCCTGATCTGTATTTTAAATTTTTAAATATCCATGAACAATCATGTATAGTTGAACGACACCAAAAATTATTTTGATATTTCTCTCAAAACTACTATCATCTTCAGAAATTAATTTGAACAAAAAACAAATAGATTTATTTTTTATTTCGTATTAATTCTTGAAGATGCTAGTGGTTTCTAGCGAAATATCAAAATAATTGTTTTTGTCGTTCAGCTATACGATTGATTGTTCCTGAATATTTATAAATTAAATACAAATATTTTCATATAAAGGTTTTAGGGGCTTACACAAATTTAAACAACTGTATTCACTTACAATTTTATAGAAACAAAAAACCATTGAAGGGCAATATGTAGTCCGGTTAGTACAATAGGAATATCATCACTCCAATTCATTCTTATCTTAAAGAAAAATTTGAAAATAAGTTGATGTAGAAATGATTTAAATAATTGCTTGTTTTCTAGGCTATTTGTTGAGGTTATAGAAAATGTTGCTTTATTTTTACTTGATATTATTCTATTAAAAAAGTTGTTAGCGATGCGATTAGTCCCTGATTTTAAGAGGAGTTAACAAACCAAATTATCAAAGATAACCATTAATGTATACGCAAAAAGGAAAGTTAGTACCTTAGGGTGATCCAAGGATTGAATTCTTCAGCAGGAATACCGCAAAGTCAGTAAAATATTGAGAAATATACAAAAATTTTGTTTCTGAGTTTGATGAAATCTTGCCAATTTATAAAATGTCATTTTTTTATAATTGAACATATCCGAAAAGATTTAGTAGCTTTACAAATGACACTTACGTAATAGCTTTAAATTGACAGATATTTAAGGCATATTATAAATCATTAGTTGATAATATAATGGTTGAAGCAGATCCATACTCGTAATTTAAACCCTTCATGATTTAAATCAGTTACTCTACTGAGTAACTAGATCAAATAACGAATAAATCAATATATTTTTGGAGGTTATTAAAATCGAATTTGCATTGAACGCGTGTATTTTTGTGAATTATGAGATTAGACTATTTTTCTAAATTCCATAGTGCTTTTAAGAAAGCATAAAATATTGTGATAAAATGTAAATATATTTACTAATTCCCTTTCACAAGTCAAAAAAAAACAAATTACATGTCCACCGAAGAAAAACTAAACTTACTACATTAGAAATTGACGCTAAAAACTGGTAGTAATCATTGGATTTTAAGACGTCAAAATACATATCCATTACACTTGAGCTTGTATTAACTTTAAAGTTAATTATCTTTGTATCTGCATCATTCAATAAATGATCACTGTTTTTGACATTGACCTTTACGGTAGACGAATCGGAAGCATTCGAACAAAATGTTCTAAAATAATAATAAAATAATTTATTTGAGCATTCGTTTATTGCAGACGGTATTGTTATGTAATGAAAACAAAAGAAAACGTTTATTTGATCTACTAGATCACATTAACAATACCGAGAGCAATCAAGTAAAGCAATTTTATTATTTTGTAAAAAATTAAATGCATGCATTGTATTGTTGAAAGTCATATTAATGACAATGAACACCGTAAAATATGTGAGCAGAAAATAGTGCAACATATGTTTTCTAGAATGAAAAAGGCGAAGGCCGAAACGTCGAAAATCTGCCTACGTCTTTTTTATCTACGTCTTTTAAATTCCGTATGCCATAACAATCAACAAACAGAACTAAAGAATACTAGCAAGTGAAAAGTTTCTGGGCTGTTCAACAACATAAGTTTTTCCGAAGTCATTAAGTATTTAAAAAAGTGAAGACTTAGTTTAAAATATTATTGAAATACTCAAATGATATTGCAAATTAAAAGAACAACAAAATAACGACTATTATTCGTTAATTTATTCGTTAGCTAATTATTGCTTTTATAGTTATTATAAAAACGATAATATTATAAAGATTATAATATTATTATATTATAAAATTATATCGTTTAATATTATATTGTTAATATTATAAAAATCGTTTATAAACGATTTTTATTATGAAAACGATAATAAATTCAAAATAGTCAGTAATCCTTCAATACATCGAGTGCTTAACTATCTTCTATTCTCTCTGAACTGAGTTAAGTGACCTAGCGCTTTTTGTAATCCGTCTATATTATTAAATTATAATTAATATTAATTATATATTTATTAACTATTTATTATTAGCACAGCCTATTCATTGTCAGTCGATGGATGGAACTAATGCAAAAATTCTAACTTATCATGTAAAATGTGTTTTTGTGTTTTTAAAAATATTATTAATTATTATAATTATTAAATTATTATTAAATAAATGTTCTTAAATACTATTATTTACATAACAAATGCTACTGTTCGATCGATTCAATTTGTTTAATCAATTCGAGATTTGTGTTTGCTAAACAAGCTCGACAAGCATAAGTAACGCAATTTAAACGAATTTGCTATTTTTCTACAAAAAAATTATCACGTGAAAATTTAAGAAAGTCGTAAGCCTCCAAAAAATGCAATGATATATATTTTTGAATGAGGAGAAACAAACGATTTTGGGCATTTTTAGCAATCTTTATGTCCATTACATCATCAATTACTGTTATAAAAATTTCTAAAATGCTATGCTATCAATACCGTTTATTCCGTTTTTCCATTTTAAGAAAAATCAAGCTAAATATCATTATGCTAGTATCTTTAATATAAAATGAAAAAAATTGAAAATATATTTGTTATTAACCTCTTAAAATGTAAATAAAAATAATTATAAATTATAATTAAAATTAATTAATGTGTTGATTATCAATGTAGATAAGATATTTACGATATTATATTGAACATCGATACTTTAATAAAGATGTATATAATAAAGTTAATTGATACAATAAAGTGAACCATTGCAAAGTACAAGAAAACATTATAAATAATTAAGGTATTCATAAATAAATAGGTAAATTATATGATATTCAAAAATCATTAATTATCTGTCGAAAAAAGGTGGAATTTAGATTTTATGGATTATAAAATGTTTATCAATGTTTGTAATATATTTCTTTGATTACAATTTGGTAAATTTATCAGACATCTTGAAGATACATTAAAAGAATATTTAAAGCTAAAAATTTGACTAAAAATATAATAACTAAATTTTACATTAAAATTCGATAAAAATTAATGTGTAATAAATACAGATTTTAATGTAATTAGAAATGTAATACTAAATTTATAAATTGATATAAATAAAATTTATAAATTAGTTTATAAAAATATTTAAAAATATTTTCAGTTTGTTTTTCTATTGATTGCTTTAAATGATTTAATGTTTAGTAAGTAGTAATTATTCAATTTTAAATTATTAAGTTTTGTATTGTTGTGATTATCACTGTACTGCTGAAAAACAATAAAAATACATCAAAAATACAAAGTAAACAAAGTAAATTTAATAACAACTAAATGATGAACTCATAATAAAAGTACCTAATAGATGAACTTCTACTTAACGATCGTGATCTATTAAAACTTTGAATGCTAGTTATCGGAGATGGCGGCATCTAAAAATAAAGCAAAATTGAAATGAATTAAAACAAAATGAATTTTTGAAATTTATTGTGAATTTAGGTTGTATCAAAGTAAAGAACAATGATTTTATTTAATTAAAATCAATAACTATGACAATAATTAATGTTTAATAAAGAATAATACTTAAGTATCAATTGCGGTTGATAATTAATTATCAATTATCAATTCGTACACCATCATTATATATAGACATTATGTCATTATACTTTAAAACATTATATAACCATAGCCTGGTTATCTATTCTATATATAACGGTGGTAATTTACCACCGTTATATAATGTTGTTTCAATTTCTGCAATTTGGTATTTAGCGTTTGCATCACTTCTCTATGCTTCGATCAATAGCAATTCAATCTGGTAAAGAACGTAAGCCTAAGTCAATTAAGCAAAGTGTCGGAAACGCATTCATTCACAATATCACCCGGCAACCGAAACGACAAGTGGGTACTTCATTCTACTGACGAGTGTTGCCGGGTACTTATTGGTCGTCTAGAAGTGGCATCGTGACTGAAAGTCGTGAATCGAAGTCCAGTCTAACACGCAACACCATATAGTATAAATGACATATTTCGTAAGAAATCCTGGGCTTGTCTACTCAGCATATCCGTGCACTACTATTATATATACTGTTAAAGTATAAATTGAAAAGAAGCCCAGGATCCACGAGGGATTCCATTTATATTTCTAAAATGTTCAGATTAAAACAGGGGCGAACTACATCTATTTACCCAAGTGTGCGCCCAGTAATCCAATGAACTCAAACCATGCGTAATCGAACGCAAAACATAACGCTAGGTACGTGTTTCGTCCTTACGGGACTCTTCAGTAGCGTGAACATGACTCTTATCCAATGGCACCTTAACACACACTGAAACAAATCTATGTAGTTATCTGCTGATCTCTGCTGATTTGTAATAAAAGAAACTGGGAAGGAGAGCGTTTGTTTATTTGCGAAACGTTTCGATCGTTTAAAACTTTACGGAACTTTACGGCTACACGATGAATTATATCCGATTTAAAGGACACACCCTCTTTCCTGTGCAGTACGGATGCATTTATTTAACGTTTTGAGCAAACAAAGAACGAATGGAGAAATCACAAACTTGCAACTATCGATGTTTAATCCCTTTTCACGTCCATCAATACAGACAACGGCCTCACATCAACCAAGGTATTAGCTCTACAATATGGTTGGAATACAGAGAAAGTTGACAAAGTTTGTAACCTCCTTCGCATAGTACTCACATCGAATATATTCACGTTTGAAGGACAAAAATACAAACAGATACGAGGAACTGCAATGTGACACACCAGTTGGGCTAACCTATGCCGGTCTCTACATAGCGCACATCGAACACGAGTTAGTTTCGAATTGTACAATTCGCCCAATTACATGGATGCGTTATGTTGATGACATCTTACTTGTCTGGCCATACAATAGTGAAAAATGCCTTGAGGAGTTTGTACGTGATTTAAATAACCATTGCAAACTCAGATTTACTCTTGACTACATTGATGACCAACGTAAACCTTTCATCGATTGCTTAATTTATAAAAGTACTGCCGGACAATAAAAAACAACGCTTTTTCACAAACTTGACGGCATGAAATCGTATATTCACGCTAGAAGTGGACACCCATCCCGTACAAAACGAGCAATTTTACGCGATGAGGCAGACCGGCTTTGAAAATTTGTTCAACCCCTGAAACTTTCGAAGAACAACTAACGTTGATGTATGTTTAGTTTAAGAGACGTGGTTATACACACCGCCAGGTTCTCACACACAGTTTTCATATATTCGTAAGCTAGACGAAAAAGCCAATTAACAATGAAATGCGACAATTCAAACAGCAATGAGAATACTATTAATCTCATTGTGACCTTCCATCTATAACTGGCATCGCTTCACCGTTCATTAGATTTGGCATTTTCAAAGATTCCTGCGACAATATAAACAGAACATACAAAAACCTCTGATAAGATACCGGAACTCAGGAAATCTCAACGGGATGCTACAACATATGTTACCGATAACCACTAAAGGAAATGGATTACGCCGTTGTGGATACCGAAGATGCGCAAATTGCATCGACATGATCGAATCACTCAAGTTTACCTCTGAAACAACGGGTCTCTCATACACAATAGACGGTGAATACAACTCCAAATCGAGATACGTGATTTATATAAACGAGTGTCTAGATTGTAAAGTCAAATAGGTAGGGCAAGCTTTGACGCAATACAACATTCGAGCTAACAACCGTCGAAAAGGCATACGTAGCGGTAATATGGAAGCAGACGAACAGTTCGTCATCTTGTCGAAAACCCATCACACAAATGAAGACTGTCATTATAGATGGACCTATTAATGACATTATAAGCGTAAACAACGGAAAAAACGATGGATTGGACAACTGATAACGGACAAAAGTTCGAACAAGGCCGAACATCCGTTTCATCCATTGGAAACAAGTGATAGTGGCGCAAATCCTCAGAGTAATGCAAATATCTTACTCCAACAATAAACTCAACACCGCAATCGAAGCAACGACACTGTGAAGTGATAACAAAAGCTCAAATAATACTGGAATTCTTCTAGACAAAAGATCTGTAATAAAAATTTTGTAAGATTTTGGAATTCTTCCAGATCGGAATTACAGATAAATTGTCATACCCACTGTAAAAAATTTGACATTTAACACTAACGACTGAAAAAAATCAAAAAACGGTCAAAACGTTTCACAAATAAATAAACGCTATATTTCCCAGTTTATTTTATTACAAGTAATATTATTAGAGTCTTTGATAGACCCTGGAATGGCGGTTCCTCATCAACCCTGTATATATAGTACTAACTTATATAAGTCAATGTTGTATATATACAGGGTGGTTAGGAGCGTATCGGAGTGATACATTAAATCGATGGAGCTGATGATCGAAGTCCAGTTATTTAGCAGCGCATGTAGATTTAAAATCAATCGTAGCCAGTTTTGGCTCATGGACCACGTTTCAAGCGATTTTTCGCAGTACCAATTTATATATACAAGGCAGCATTCTATATATAATCATACCAAGAAATAGAACCGAATTATTCTCGCAATATTCAAAGTCGCTACGTATGCCCAGTCATCATTTGTGTAACGACAAACTTCAACAAAGGTATACGCGTTTCGATCTAACGAGCTCATCAGTACCATGACTAATATACTCATCTATAGGCACCTTAACACACGCTAAAACAATGTCTAAAGCTCGAAAAACAGAACTACCCTTAATCTGAATCATCAGTGGGAATTTAGCATAAGCTCTGTGCATGGCAGTGCGTATTGCAGTTTAACCATGCATCAGGCACTAAATTCCTTTTAATAGAAATGCTGTTTAAATTTCCGGACTAAAATAGGGATATAATTAGTGTTTGGTTGATTACTACAAAGCAAAAGACAATGGCAGTTTATTTAAACATTTCGCCCTTACAGAAGGCTTTTTCAAAATGTATGTTTATAATTTTTTACGTTTTTAAAAATCTAAAATTTTACTCTCAAATTTATATTATATATAAATATAATTTATATTATGCATATTTACAATTATATATAATTAGAAAAAATCGGTATGTCAAAGCCGAATCAGAAAGAAGTGTTGCAATCGCTAAATATCAAATTGCAGAAGTATATATTAAAAAGCTTATATTGATTTTCTAATTCACAATTTCTAAATTTTTTTAAGTGTCTTGAGTCTGCAGCTGATTAACGTGCAAAGCAATTCTAAAGTGAAGATAATTTACATGTTAAATTACAGTTAATGGTATCCAGAATGTTTACATATGAAGTTTCTTGTAATAGGAAGCTTATGGAAGATTTTCCTTTCATAAGCTTGAAATAATAAAAGAAGGAATCCTGGCCAAATCTGGATCAAGGGAGGCCATTTTATTTTCTAATATCGATTTGTGTTTCTTAAAACACTGTCTCTTCTAATGAAAATATATCCCTTAAACGAAAACGGCAACTGATTCGTAAGAAAAGCTAATGACGGACGAAATAATATATAATAATACAGAGAATTTATTATACATTCTGCACTTTTCAGCTTGGGGAATTACAAAATTAAAAATATACAAAATTAAACAAAAAATCGAATCAATTTGAGCAGAAACTGCTTTATGAATGAAGGTTGCTTATCTTCGTTGAAATATGACGGGCGCTTTCCAGCTTGGGGACTTAGAGAATTGAAAATATACCAAATTAGTCAGAAAATCGAGTCAATTTAAACATTATCTGCATTATGAAGGAATGTTGCTGATCTTCGTTGAAATATGACGGGCGGTGTGTAAGTTAGGCGTAAGCTCTGTTCTAATCATATGGTCCACCTTCTCCAGTCCGAACCCTGACAACACTAGGCACTGAAGACATGAAACAGAGAACTCTGTTTCTTGCAAATGATGCAGCTACAGGAACCGCACCGAACATGAAAGGCAGCTTATTTGTACAAAACTTCGGATGATAACCATCTAAGGATGCTCTCCAGATTATTAGCCGCTTCTACGAATAAGGAATCATCCACTCTTTCTGGGTGAAGGCCGAAGTGGAGTATAACTCTGAATCCAGTTGTGCTGTCATTGCTTTGAAATTTCTAAGATTCTCAACAAACGCATCAGTTTCGGGAACATTAAGCTGCTTAGCTAGATACGACGAAAGACATGGCATTTTGCATAACGCTGCTACTGCGGTTGATGAAGTTTTTGGGGACACTTCAACTGATCTCTTGACGAATCTCCGCTGACGGTTATCTAGTTGGTTAAAATTAAACGCAGACAAGTCTTCTCAGAAACTTACTAGACCATACTGAATAATTGGAAGCAAGATGATTCGAAAGTAATGAATTGCTCCCTGAAAGGAAAGTAACCTATTTTCTGGACTGCTGCTGTGGCACGAAAAATTTTTACGCATTTATTTTGCAATTGGTTGTTGAATGACCATCGTGATGTCAATAGAACACCAAGGTATGTGTATGACGAGGAAAACTCCAAAGAATAACCGTTAAAAATAAGAAAATCAATACGACGTAAGGGGCCTCCTTTTCGAAACTTGACTACTTTTGATTTAGAAATATTAACATTAAGCTCGTTAGCTAATCAGAAATTGGATAATGAATCGAGCGCTGGTTGTGTGGAATATAGATTTGTCGAGAGAATTGCCAAATTATCGGCGTAAAGAAGCGGCACAATATCTACATTATTCCTCCGTAAACATTCGGGAAAGTCCATAAGAAATAAGAAAAATAGTAGCGGACTCAGCGGATCACCCTGTAACACGCCTCTATCTGCTTCGAACTTATCCGAATAATTAATGCCATCAAATATCCGTAATACATTTGGCTGTAATAAATCTTGGAGTAATGCTAGGAATCGCCCATTTACGTTCGCTCAATTGTATTGTTTATTCAAAAGTAATGCTCTATTCACAGTGTCAAATGCCTTTGAAAAATCAATGAACAGTAAATAGACTTATGTTCTGCAAACACGGTATGAACATTTTTACGAATCACTGCAATTGCATCTAATTTCGAAACGTTTTTACGAAAACCGTATTGCTCTTTAGGAAGACAGTACTCACGATGATATGCTAAATGACTAGATAAGACATGCATTAAAAGCTTATAGGCATGATTAAGGATATCAATTCCTCAATATGAATCTTTCGACAATGGATTACAATGTCCCTTATATAATATTTTTATTATTCTATCACGCCATCTACGAGTATACACACTCCATATAGCAGACTATTCAAAAGGAAATCCCAGTAGTTAGCAAGTACATTAAAAGTAGATTTGATATGTTCGGTACATAGTTGATCCGAACCTGCATCTTTATTATTTGCTATTTCGTCAAGTGAGGCTTGAATTTTGATCGCACTGAACAGACCGTTTAAAGGATCCGAGTCACCGTTCGATAAAACTGGAAGTGTTGAGATGTTAGTGACAATAGCGTCTTCGCTTGATAGGATCTGAGAGAAATGTTTACGCCATTGATTGATGGGTATACAGGAAGCTAATCTTCGCTTTCTAGGCGCAATAAGCCACGGCGATTCTTCCGATTTCATGGACTAAGCACGCTCTAGCGCGAATAAACCTTTGTTTCTGAACTGCTTTATCAAGGCGTAGTAATTGCTACGTAGTCAAACATAAATGTCCCTAACTGAGTTATTTAATCTGCTACTCTTATAAAATGCATGCAAGCGCTTTCTTAGATTTCTTATATGCGAAGGTAGCACACCACGATTAGTCGCTTTACCTGGATATGAACGACGCTGAGCACATGTATAATATATAATAAATAATATAATATTATTACATATAATAAATATGAATAATATAATATATAATAATAAATAATATAAAATATATAATAATATATAAAAATAAATAATATTATTTGTTTATAAAAATAAATAATAATATTATTATTAATAAATAATAATATTATTATTCATATATATATGAATTTTGAAAATTGTAATTATTTTGGAAAATAATTACAAGTAGGTTTCTACATAAGGTTTTATTTGTTACTTTTATGAACTAATTGGTTCCTGCGATTTTCAACCATTCAGTTTATTTATTTGATTGATTTATTTTTTTATTTAGATTACAATATATTTCGTATATATTTATTTTAAGTATTTATCATCAAACGTCTATACTTTTTTTACATAAATACTTGAGAATTTTGGTTTAATCAAGCTCAAGCAGGGAATATTAAAAAAGAGAAAAATAATTTGTTTTTGCCAAGTCATACAAAAGTATGTGACTTGAACACACTATTTATCATGCGCTGTTGAAATTTTAAAATTTATAAATCATAAAATAAATAGTAAATGAAATAAACACACTTTCAGGTATTTATAATAAAAAAGTAACATTTTTATTGTAAACTTTTTATTGAATTGATTAAAATGTTTTCTTTAACAAATTATTTTGCTGTAATCTCATTAAAAATAAAATAATTTATTTTGAGCAACCCCGACTATTACCTCATTGTAAATATTGTAGAGTTCACATTGTGCCTGGTTTTGTACAAAAAGCTCTATTTCCGATTGCAATTCATTCGAATCGTAATTAATTGGTAATTTTATATCTCTCTTTTTACGTTCATATTCTGATTCGTATAAAACAATATAAGCATAGGAAGGTTCACGTTTAGATCCTGATTCTGATAACATTCAAATCCAATATTAACATGTAATTTGAGGCAAACTTACCATATTCGTACATACTACATGACAGGGGATTTTCAAAATACCGCACTAACGTAGCATCACTTGCTTTTGTCGAACAAACACAATCGTCATTTAGATAAAACCATTGCCGAGGATATCCCCTATATTTTACAACAATTTATAGCTCTGAACACACTGTATCACATATAAATGAAAATAAATCTTTTTGTTACAAAACGAGATTAAAATTGTGATTAATATAAATCATTATTATATCGGATTTCGGCTATTTTCCTTTATACCGTAAAATGGATAGTCAAATTAATGAATTAGTGGTCAAGTATTTGTAAATATATTTGTACTTAATCATAAGAAGGTAACAAATCTTGTCTTCAGATAAAATATAGATAAATAAATAAAATCGACATTTTAAATATTTATCAGAAACAACATTAAAGTTGGGCTCGTATTCTTAGCTTATTGTGACCTGTGATCGAAATAAGTACTCCGTTTAATTAAATTATTCATTAAAAACATGAATAACACATAAGTACAGACACACCATGTTTTAATAAATTGAATTTGAATGAGGAATGCGACGGTGTGATAACATTTAAATTTGAAGAAAGCTGGCAAAAACCATCGCAAAATTTATTTAATTGAATATTTCTATACCTAGCTGGCATTATCTTCAGCAATTGTAATTAGCTTGAACAATTATAAGTTTTCTTGAAATATTTTATTGAAATATTCAATTAAATAAATTTTGCGATGGTTTTTGCCAGCTTTCTTCAAATTTAAAAACCATGTTTTATTGATAAGTAAAATTTATATTTTAATGATAAATATATTTGATAAATATAACTTTAAAACATAAAACCTTTTGTTTATAAAAGACAAATAAGATAATTTATTTCTTTAGATAAAAAAGTAAAGATAACAGAGAAATAGTCTTATTAATAATTAATTTTAGTCTTAAATCGCCATAAGCATTCATGCATACCATATAATATATAATATAACGATAAAATATAAAGATATGAGCATTAAATTAACATCAATTAAAACTACTTTTAATTTATATCGTAAAGATGACATATTTAAATTTACAAGAAACACATTTTTGCATGAGCATTCATGCATACCATATAATATATAATATAATACATTAAATAATGAAATTTTAAGAATTGCAACAATATGTAATGATATTGACTTTATTCAAAATCATTTAAATAATTTAATAGACACAGAAATATTTTGATGGATTGATTGTAAATAATATACTTGATGGATAAAGTATTAATCAAATGTCATCAGAGGAAATACGTCATTACATATATTTGGCTATATGTAATGGCTATATAGTTTTGGCTATATATATACTAGAGTTAGATTACATATAATGTAACTATGCTAACTTGCATGACTTATCGTGAAAAATTGAATAATTGCATAAATAAAAATCAATGCAGATTAATTTTAAACTTCAAATTATAAAAACACATTTGTATTTAAAAATTAAAAACTAAGAACGATAATTCCTTAACAAAAATATCAAATATGCAGATCGGATAGTTGCTTATGAAAAAGATTTACCAAAGATTACTAAGATTACAAAACTTACTCTCTTATTTACTAAGATTTACAAAACTTTAAAAAAGGAGAGCAGTTTTAATATTCTTCCTTGTAAATAATTTTACAAAAATTAGTTCAAATTGATCCTGAACTAAGCTCGAGTTAATCTTAAAGATGTTTTTATAGTTTATAATAAAAGATAACCTAAAATCCTCCATCATATTACTCTTAGAAAATTTGTTTGAAATTCAATATGATTTTATTATAACACTCCTTATTTGGTGGATCAAAAATAAAAAATGATTAATAATGGATTATTAAATAAAGTTATTCTTTATAAATCGTTGTATATTTACGTCTTAATCGGTATATAATCTTATATATAATAGCTACATTACAATTTAACTATTTAATAAAAGTAGTGCAATCTAACAAGTTGTTATTTAAAATTAATTGCGCAGCTACAATTGGCTATTTCAAAGGTAGCTCATCTTTAAGTTAAAAATTGAAATTACAAAATTGGGAAATACAAGCTAATAATTCCATGAGTTTTTACCTTAGGTTCTTGCACGTTGCGACATAATGACCGAAACTAATTTCACCAATGTGTCCAATGCATCCAATGATGTTATAACTCATTTTATCGAAATGACTGTTTTGTTCAAGAGCATAATCAGAGAGATTAAGATTTGCTGGCAACTATATATAAATATATCAACAGCGAATATTTCAATATTATATATTTAAGTATAATGATATTACTTAAATGTTATAATTATTGATTATGATTATTTATTATTTCTGAGTTTAAACTCAGAAATAATAATATAAGAATTTTATCTGAGAATTCCTCCAGAGATATGACGTAACATTGTATTGTATATATATAAGTTCCAATCGAAAACTGTTATTACTGAAGAAGCTTTATTGTTGAAGCGTAACGCATTTATAAAAAACACATCAAATGCTCTGATTTATTTCTGTCTTTTTAGGCGATTTAAGTCAATTACAATATATATACATATATATAAATAAATAAAAATATGTATATATAAATATATATATATATATAATAAATATATATATATATATATATATATATATATATATATATATATATATATATATATATATTATATATATAT
>WNNJ02003644.1:0-27713 GCA_012934845.2 Pomphorhynchus laevis | reverse complement strand
AATTTTATTATAAATATAAAATTAATATTAATAATTCATATTAATAATATTAATATTTACATACCTCTTGATTACTAAACCGATATATATATACAAATTTATTATGTAAATTATTAATTTTGTGATATTAATTTTAATATTAATTTATATTTATATTAATTTATATTGGAAGTGTTTAATATATTTAGAGCAGTAAAGTGCCTTCGAACTTCCTGTTCAGAACTTACTGTTATCCTTGTTGCTTAAAGGATAATCAAATAAATTAAGTTAAGAGTCTTCGAGATATTTTAGCTGAAAGTTAAACATTAGTTATTTTTATAACTAATTTTATAACTAACTTTTATTTTACTTTTATTTTTATAACTAATATACTAACATACTTTTAACTACTTTAACTAATATAACAAACATACTTTTATTTTATAACTAACTTCTATTTCAGCTCTTTTAATTGTATAAAAATAGCTTTATGATAATTAATGATAATTAATTATCAATTAATGATAATTTGAGCTGTCTTACCGTTGCTTAGATTCATCGTTAAATATATTATTCAGAGTCGGTATTTAACTGTAAAAAACAAATCCGTTATTTTCAAGTTCAAATCTCTAATAATAGTATGTATAATCTTCTATATACGTTACACGACGTTCACTGGTATCCGTATTTCGGTCCTTCCTTCACTAGAATTTCCTAAAAATTTTTAATTGATCTGGGTAACCGACGAAGTTGGCATAATCGGCATACCATTTCTGATTTATGTTTAGAACGGACGGTTGTATTGTGTCGATTAGCGGAAGGGATGCTAATTAGAAATCAGTTATTGCGAAGGGGTCGACTTGAGTGAATCCTTCCAACGTGTATATACTGGTACCACCTAGGTTGAGCTGTGCTTGGGTTTGGTATAAATTGAGCAAAGCGCAATTAAGGAATGGACAAACGTATACTATATTGTGAAGATATTCATCTCGATTCATTGATTTCATTGTGTTAGAGGCGTCGATTGCCATCAATTAGATGACAGGATATTCATGGTAAACGTTACGGAGCGAGTGTATGGCGTAGTCGATGCCACTATTTTGACCTGCGGCAAGTTGCTTTTTTTCACAAACGTCTTCTATGTTTGTGGAAATAATATGCAGGATTGCCTTGCTTATGATGCGTCGAGATGTGTCACATATAACTGTTGGTCTAAATCCGCCTGTTTTCTTTTCTAGTGCGATTAATCTACATGCAGTAAAATCTTCGAGATACCCTATACTGAACGACTAGGTCTCGAAGCGGATCGCTAAACTTTCAAATGACATGGTTAGGTTATTAGATTGAGTACCAAATCGGGTAAGCATGTGTTGCCACGCAAGTCCATCAAGACCGGATGGTCCAGCACCTCCCTTTGTCTGTTTGCATGCTCTGATGATGGAATTTTCGTCAAGTGTATAAAATCGACATGCATGATGATATTTCGACTTTCTATGACTGGCGGATAGTAAAATATCGGTCGGATGTTCGACAGCAGGCGGATGCAAGTCCTGAAGCATGGTTTTAAATGATTTTCCGATCATTTGACAGTCTGGTCAAATAACGCTTGTTATTAACCTATTAATAACGCTCTCTCTATAACACTTGTTCTAATCATGGCCGATCGATTGAGTTTGCAGCTGCAAGTTGTGTTGAAGGTATTCTGCTTCGATGAATAGTTTACTACAATTACTTTGTTGGCAAAAGATAATAAAGATAATTAATTTTTATCATAATAATAATCAATTATTATCTTTAGCTGAATTAAAGCAAAGCACTCGAAGAGTGCTTTGTAATATAATATATTATAATATACCTATAATATATTATCTATAATAATCAGAATATTCTATTATAATTTATTATAGAAATTCAAATTTCTAATTTAAAAAGGAGAGATTAACAGTTATTTTTAATAATTGCATTTCAACGATACATTTTAAATAGCTTTATGAATTCTGATATGTTTCTCTTTTTTATTAACTTTCCTTTATGCTTCCTACTTATAAATCCAACAATTAATCAAATTTCATGGCAGGTGAGTAATAGACAGATTCATATATCATAGCTGCAGAAATATCATACTACAATTTGATATTTTGTAATTAATAATATTTTATTAATAAAATGATATTAAATAATATTTTATTATTACTAAAATGTTCAAATCAATAATGTTAAATAATTAAATACTTTTCTTTTAATAAATAATATTATCTTTTAATAAAGATAATAACCCTTTTCCTCGACCCAACATATTATTCAGAGTCGGTCTTTGACTGTAATACAAATATTAATTAGTTATTAATTATTCAAATTAATTAATCTTTAAATCAAATTGTAAAATCGTGAATTCAACAACTGTTTTATTTGCAATATGTGATGCCTTTCATTCTACAAAACTCTATCCATTTTCTACTTATGACTATGCAAGTTTAGAGGCCTCGGAGTTGAAAGGATGTTTAGTAAGTTTATGGAGCTTTACTGCCATTCTAGTTATTTTGTTATAATAATGAATGTGGGCGTCGACGACTCCGTCAGTAAATCAATCACATTAATATGTATTTCATTGTTATTTGATTTTAGTCTTTCTTTATTGAAGCATTACGCGGAAACCCAGTTTCTAAGGATTTCCATATTCTTGATTCATCATCTTCCGTTAGCCAACGTAACAGTCTGTACAATAAAGGCGGCATTTTTCTTGTTACAATGAGGTAAGATAAACTTATGTTCAAAAATTTAAAATATGATTTACACAGGATACTTGTTACAGATATGTTGTCGAGCAACATACCGTGTGAACAATTAACGGGTATTCTAGTGCACAACGCGCAACACATTTGTGAATGTAATCAAGAACGATTTGTACTTCGTATGTATCGAGAACGAAACAAGGTGTTTATTGTCTTTTAATGTCAAATTTTTAGTTTAAGTTTATAAACTTTGAGTGCTGTATACTTGGCCATTTTTATGTTACCTAAGGTAGACTAAAACATAATTTCCTGCTCAGGACGACTAATCGTATCGTCGATTCAATACTAAAATAATTTGTTGAAATTGTGCCTTCACACCTTAAAAATACAGACGAGTTTATACGTCAATTTGATTAGATCCAGAATAAAATTCCTAATACTGCACGTATAATAACTTTAAACGTAATATCATTGTATATTATTGTATTATTCAACGTTTCATGGAGTACCACACTGTCTTCAGGTAGTTGTGACTTCGCAGTATGAGCAAAGTATAAGTTGTGTTCGTGTTATTGGTAGAAAGTCTGAATCATGTCCAGTAGGCGTTGGGCTTCGTCAGGATTGCCCTTTGTCTCCACTCTTGTTCCTTGTTTACAAGGACAAAATTACGAGACAGTGATTGTCGGATGTCGGTTTTCAGTACGATTCCATCACTATACCATATCTGTTTTATGAGGTGATGATGTTGTCTTGTTTGCTTCTTGTCCTTGGGACTTACAATGCCTACTTGATCGATTTACGATGGAATGTAAAGCGACAGGGATGTTGGTTAGTATTCCAAGACTGTTTCTATTTGTTCGTATCGGATCCAGATGTCAATGTCAACCCGAATTGTGGAAATGCTTTTATTAAAATCTGTTTATGTTTTATGCGTTTAAACTGTATCCGAAGTTATTAATATTTATAAAAAATAACAATTCTTTAATAGACAGGATTTATAAAGGCATTCAGTGATGATCCTGTTTCATTTACTCATGGATTTTGCAAGGTTCAAGCTATAATGAGGTCGCTGTTCGTTAGACAATTGTTTCTCTGGCCTCGATTTCACTCACTAGTTCATGAAACATTGGACAAATATCAGGTTCGTATTTTACTAAAAAAATATTACCTGGCGTATGCAATGTAAATATTTTTTCTTTTTGAATTAAAAAAGATTTTAATAAAAATTTTAAAAGGATTTGATTAAGATTTTAACAAAAATGCTAATTAGATTTTATTAAGATTTTAATAAGAATTTTAATAAGACGCACTAGATAATCAAATTTCATCAGATGAAATACGTAATAATCCCCGATGCTATGTTGAATCGTGGAATATTGGTCAAAGCAGTTCTTTATTTGCTATGTTGGGTCGAGGAATAGTGGCTGAAACCTGATAGCACAGCATTTCCTCCTGATGATCTCAAATCCTTATTCTAATACATCATCTGTTATTAGTCAATTCATAAAAATGACTTTTATTTTAAATTTCAATTTTAAATTTTAACTTGATTTAAATTATAAAAAATCTTATAACAATTATTTATTTTATTATTTAATTATTAAACTTTAATTTAGCATTATTATGTTTTGTTTATTTTATAATTATATTAAATACGTAGACTCAGTTAGCTAATTTGATTTGTAACAGTGATTACTGTGCTCTCTATTAAATTAGTGTCCAAGATCGGTTGTAAGTCTAAATTGGGCTGTCCGAAACGTATTTCGATTCATGTGGATATCCAACATCTCTTTAATGATATCTACAACATGTTTTATCATGGTTATAGATCTACTACTGTTCCAGATCTTCCGATCATCCTTTATAACGTTTTAGATTTATCAGATAAGTTCGTACGAAACGGAGAACTTTCGTACATGACAAGGTCCGCTCATCTAACTTAAATCTCCACGACATCCGCCTTATCCGGACCCTTACCGATTTCTGTTCTTGTATGTATCTTCTTTAATCGCTTCTCTTCCATAAAATCGATAACTATATAAAATCTTATATAATAGTTAATTAATTATTATTAAATTATTTGAATTTTTATAGCATCATAAAAATTATATAAAATCTCATATAAAATTAATAATTTTTTATAATTATATATAATTATTAAATCTATTATTTAATTATTTTATTTTTATTTTTATCTTTTTAATTTATAAATAAAATAATCAGTTATCTGATCTGATTTGTCGAGTTTGACAAGGGCATACTTGACTTTAAATTATTAATTATTTTTTTCTATTATTTACTTTATTTCGCTTATATTTGATTAGTATTTTGGCTTATCTGTAAATGTTAAGATTCGGAAAAGTTATCTTATAATTTTTAGAAAAATATATAAGCAAATTTTTAAAATTAATAAATGTATTATATAAATAAAATTAATAAATGCATTAATGATATAATTTATTAATATGTAAATAACGTCAATATTAGTATCATATTAGTTACTGAAAAAATATAATATTTATTATAATTATTAATTAATATAATTATTATATTAATGCAAGTGATGATGCACTTGCATTAATAAAATTCTAAAATTCTGAAAGAATTTTAGATCTGGCAGAATTAATCTGAAAGAATTTTTTATAACTTTTATTTACTTCGATTTACTCAACTTATTGATGCTACTTACTTCGACTTATTTGTGTCTAGAAAATTCCTTTTGGAAGTTTACTTTTAAAAATTTTAAATTTAAAAAATTAATAATTTAAAAAATTAAAGATTTCAAAAATTAAAAATTTAAAAAATTTTAAACTTTCAACTTTAAATTTCAAAACTTTGAACAATAAAGCAATAAAATTTTGAATGATCCTTCATTAAAGTATTTTTCTTCCGAATTTTTCGGTTGTTTCGATATATTGGCCATATTACTGTAATTTTAAAAATTGTGAATTAAAACGCGTTTTCGTAAAAACTTACTTACTTTTTACTTACATAAAAAGTTTGTAAACTTACATTAGTTTACAAATGTAAACTAATGTATAGTTAGTGTTTACATTAACTAATTGATGGTGTTGGGGAGTGTCAATTAAACCATTATTGTTTCTTAGTCTCATTCATACCAAATTCGAAACAAGTAAATCGTTTTATTTAAAAAATTTAAATAAACTTTCTTTATTTATCATTCTTGCCTCCTGAATATATTAACCGATAGATTAAACAACAGTAAAATCCAGCAAATTTTATATATTTTATTAAATTTTTATTAATTTTTTTTAATATTAATGATTCTTAATATTAGGTATTTCGCTAGAAGGCATATACATATAAATATGTTTATATTAATACATTTATATATAAACATAAATATATTTATATATTTATATATAAATAATACATTATATATAAATTAATACATTCATATATTAATATACATTTTAGCAGTTATTTCAACCAATGAAAAAATCAGTTATTTTGTCAATATTTTGTATTATAAAGGCGTTTTAAATCAAGGTATATATTGTTAATATGCTTACGTGGAAATCATAATATAATATTACCATAACATATTATTATAGTAAAAAATTTTATATTTTATGTTAAAACATAAAGTGTTTAATAAAATGATGAAAATAATTTACAAAACAAGTAATTATCTTATCTTGAGTCCGATAGTCACGATTAAATAAATTTTTGAGTAATTAATTATTAATCTAAATCATTTAATTTGCTTATTAATAATTTTAAAGTTTGTAATAACTTTGTCTTCATATGCAAAAAGCTTTATTATGATATACTAATGAAAGAGGTTAATTCTAATGATTTAAATGTAAATCCAACATATGAACGTAGTGAGTTGAGTTTAGAAACAATTATTACAAGTCACTGTTCTATAATGGATAAAAAGGGTATAAAGGTTGAATTAGATAATAAAACTATACCATTATTATATTGAAATCCAAAATTACATTAAACTAATATTGATAAATATTAGTTTATATGTTAATTATTCATGAGTTTTATTATTGTTTTATTGTTTATTGTTTTATTATTGAGTTATTAGCATTATTTAATGAATTTATGAGTCCAAGTATAAAGTATGAAGACCCAGTTGCTGATTTAATTGCAATTTTTGAAATAAAACTAATTTCTTCGTTCTTATAAAATTTAATCTTAAATTGATTTATGTCAATCGACTGCGATTTAGTGCATAGTAGCATTTCGATTTATAATTAAGGCATTTAAAATAAGTATCAAAGTTGTATCTTATTTAAATAATTTAGCCAAATGTTGAAGAAGTATCAATGCAAATGTCAGCTACAATGAAAAATATCCAGTTAGCCATATTTGATCTTATTCAGTGCTGTCTTCAAGAACTCAAACGAACTAGTAAATATGTTAGTGAATAGTTAAAATCAGAATTGATAGTAAAATTGCAGTTTTCCACAGACTTAAATTTTAATCATTTAATCACTCAAATTTTAATAATTCATTTTATCATTAATTCATTACGTGTAGTATTTATCCATCATCTCACCAGCACTTTTGTGTGAAACGTTTTCACACAGAATGTGCAAACGCAAATTGCCCTCATTTGCACTCATATTTGAATGAGTACGGTAACGTTTAATCAGAAACAATAAGAACAGTAGGGGCATTGGGAACACTATGCAGACAACATGGTTAGTTTTACAGTGGAGAATTCTAAGTTTGCACTAAATCCATTGAATTGCCCTAAACATGTGTAATGATAACAAAAATTTTATTGTAGACATTTTATTGTACGACAATTTTTAAATTATCTTAATTAGCATATCGATTTGTTAATTAATAATGAATAATTATTATTAATTATTTAATAATTAATATTTAATTAATATTTTAATATTATTAATATTAATAATATTAATATTTATTAATAATTAGTATTTATTATAAAAAATTATAAATTTATTAATGTGTTTATAATTACATTATAACATTTATATAGGATTTTTCTGTAAAAGTATTTGTAAGTGATTCGGTTTTAATTAGTAAACCTCACCTTCATTATAATTGCACTTTAAAACTATAATGCAATTGCATTAATTTTAGTTTCACTTCGATATTTTATATAATAATGGTGGTACTTAGTAGCTCATTTTCTAAACGATTCGTCACTTTTGCTACTTTTGATTCGAAAACCAAATTGACATTTACATTTGATACCAAATACTAAAACCAAACGAAATAAAAAACTATAAATATAGAAATGTGTTTTATCTCTAAAGTTTATAAAAATATAAACTGGTTTTATCTCTCTATTTTACATAAATTTATTTTTCATTATTTTTTCAAATGTTAATTATTGATTTGATTAAAAAATGTTTTATATTTCATCAAAATATAAAAATATTTATCAAATGCATATAGTTTTATTTTTATTTTTCGTGCTTTTAATGGAAAATATATATTTGTTAGTGTTTAAATTTCTTTATGTTTTGCTCTCTAAATATTTGTCTCGTTTGTAAGTTTTTAAATGATCTTATGTTTGACGAAATATTGTTAATCTTCAGCTGGATCCACAAACCTTAACAATTGAAAGTGCAATACTGCCATCGTTCCATTTTTATCTCAGAAGTCAGCTTCAAGATGTTTGGAATGAAATTGGTTACGTAAGTCGACAACTAGTATACGATCTCAAAATACTTCAAAACGCATTGACGTAAGTTATATATAATTTTTTTAAAGAAAGAAAATTTACTATTACAAAATCGAAGAGTTTAAATGTCATGCTTCCGTAAACGGCTAGATCTAGGAGCCCGAAGCGAGGCCGAGCATGAACGCATGATTGAGAAGGCAAGACGTCGCTTCAAGCGAATGAGATTATCCGCGTAATACTGTGGATGTGCCTCGGATTTCTTGCGAATGATTGACCGCTACAGCGATACTGTACTTGCACCCATGTCCGCTGATGTGGAAAAAACAAGGGGCATAAAACTACCATGCTCTACCAGTTCGATTCGCTCCCCGTATTTTGATATCTTGCGGTTTTCGTTGAACTCGAAGGCGTAACGGGCACTACGATTTGCGTAAGATTGAGCAAGCGTTGAAAAAATCGCGACGTCACAGAACGTCCGCTCATGTCGCAAGAAATCATTCGCAAGAAATCCTAGGCACATCCACAGTATTACGCGGATAATTTCATTCGCTTGAAGTTATATATAATAATTTTTGACATAATAATTTTTTTGAAGATAAATAATATAATATACATTGTTTGTTAATTAGCGATTGAAGCAATTTCCAACAGGATAATGGAGTTTTGAACGGGGCAGTCTAATACTCATAGAAATTCCGCGCATAAGAAGTAATCCAACGGATTACTTCAATAAATAATTCAATAAATAATTCATTAAATAATTCATTTTATATATTTTTTTATTAGAATATTGATTTATTGATAAAATACAGACATAAGGGTTCCCTCAAATGGGCCAATCATTTATTTACGTCGAAAGCATTGCAACACAACAGTTCGTTTTCATCACAGTTGATATTCTTTTTTTGAGCTCGTAGGTACAGTGTTGCAGCCTTTGCAATGCGAATGCTGATTGATTGACGAAGGTTATTTATAAGAATCGAATAGCTTAGTCTTGTAATTTGAGATCTTTTGCCTGCAATACGCCGTAGTATACGATCAGCTTCGTCTCCAATACCACAAGCCAGAGGTAGAGAAAATCAACGAAGTAAAGCTTGATCCTTCGACTTGAATTCTCTTGGCATATTTGGATTTCTTTCGGTTAGCATGAAATTCATTGTTTGACGGGGAGTACGCAATGTATTGGATGAAGCCAGTGCACTATATACACATCGAAGTAATCCTGCTCCATGTCTCTTTCTGACAAGCCAACACACTTGATGTCCAAGCGGGCATTCAATTCAAGGCTTGTCGCGGAATTGTTGTAAATAAAATCAGGCAAGACTTTATTGAGAACTGGCTCAAGTTGAACCGAATGCGATACACGTGATAATTCATCAGCGATAACATTACGGACACAGTTGTGTCGGGACATAGGAACCCCACCATGTGGACAAGATAGTGCGTGATGTATGGACATTTGTACCCCACATCGACAATTGTTTTTTAAGCAGCTTGGCATCCAACCATACCTAGCCGCAATTGCATCCACAAATTCTAGTCTAGAAAGATGATATCCCTTATACGCAAGTGGGCGTGATTGTAGCCATGGCGAAGCACCTTTTTTGATGCATACATCATTGCCGAAAAATAATTCTCGGAAATCAATGATCTCGTTATTGTAGATATTTCACGCTTTTCCCGATTTGAAAATTAGTTAAATTTTCTTTTCAAATTTCAGATCGCTTTCAGTTTATTTTAGAATTTTAATAAAGAACTTGAAATAAAATACAAAATTTTATTAGCGTTTTATTTAAATGCTTTTCAGCTAAATACGCGTTTTTTTAAATATATATATTTTAACTAATCAATCCATGTGTCCCATGAATTGAAATTTAAAATATTAAATTTAAATTTAATATTTTTAGACATACGACATAAATAAATGACAATAAAAACTGATTTTTGAATTAAAATATATTACTTATATTGTAATAAATAAATACATATATACAAAAAATATACAAATATGTAATACATATATAAAATATAAATTAATTTTGAATGTCTAATGTATCCTACATCAGACAGTGACTTATTGTGTACATTGTTTACTATAATTTTTGCTTTTCGCAAAAATTATTTATTGTATTTTATAATTAATGGATTAGAAAATGTATTTCTAACTTAATAAAGAATTTTCGTATTCATACATTTTTATTTATTTTTTTAAGATTTATTAATTTAAAAAATACACTTTATTATGTCGAAATTCTTCCGTATCCAAGGGGTACTTAAATATCTAAAACAAATGTATAATCATAAAGTATTCTACAAAGGTTCAGCCGATCAATCAACTAAAAACTGGTCCATAGCTGGATCACTCAAACACTCCATAATGCACGCTACGTTCCCTATTTGAATTGCTCACTAAGGCGTTGCCGAAGGAAGAGTGTGGCTCGTGCTTACCCATTCGCTCTTTTGTTGTCGTTTCCAAGCATCTTTATGAAGAAAGCCGTCTCCTTCCAAAAAGCCTTCAAAGTCTCAATGGCAATCGGCATTCACGCTTCCTGAGCTTTGCTGAATCGGCTACACTACCACCGGACACTACAACAAGTGCTTTATAACTTGGAGCTAGAGTATTCACGCACGTTAAATCCCATAATAGGAGTTTTCCGTCCTTCTACGGTATCAGTGATCCACCATCCATGCGCTTACCGTCGTTCCGCAGCAGCTTAGCTGACTCTAGGCGAGACGGCACACCTGCTGCTGAAAGAGCCTATTTCAAAATCCTGTTCAATTCGGAGTGGAGGAAGTGTCGCGATTTAGCACACGGGCAGTCGAGAACATGCAATCCTGATGAATCTGTGTTCATTCCGCACACATATAGCATTTCCCCGTTGAACTAAATGACGAGACGCAGTGCAACCGAAAATCAAAAGATCTGTTGTCGATCCTAGTGCCAACAGCTGAAATGGGCAGCGCCGTCATAAACGCCCTAGAGTCATTTCCAGCTTCGCATAACATCCGCGCACGACTCTTTGAAAGGAGGGACTTCATGGTCAACATGTGCAAGGAACGAGACCAACGTTTTTGAACATGAGCTTCCGTCGATGTATTCTCTCCACACAATTCGGTCCAGTGTGCCACTCCTGAAATGTAGGTCACACTGTTAATTCCGCTAAGACTCCCGAGATCCGACACGAGTAAGGACCCTATCAAATCCGAGTTGAATGCAAGTTGATTACGAATGGTACAAGGAGAAAATCATTTATTACATCAAAATGTTTTTTAGTGATGTTTTTAACTTAATAAACTTGCAAAAGTCCTATCAAATGTTTGTAAACATATTTATAAACATATTAATATTATTATTTTATTATTATTTACTCCACAAAACATTTTCACAATACAGAAAAAAACTGATACATGTTCTGTTAAAATATTTTTGTCCTCATTCATCTCTCGCCCTCAGTCTGAAATCGATAGAGTGACATGCCCTTTTCTCAGGAATGCTGGTGCTGGTCAGGGTCACGGACGCTCCATGCCTTGATCGCGGCGCGCGTTAGCATGTGGACGCGGCACGAGCTAACGATAAGCTGGTACTTGTACGAAGGTCATTAATAACATCGGCATAGTCACATCGATACACGTGAATTTTTTTATTGCCAACGACTTTAGCAAATTCGTCGCGGACGGACCAACTGTACCAATAGCAGTAAGGACAATTGAAATAAAGCAGCTCTGTTCTATCTCATTATTTCTTTCGTCGTATTTCGCCAGTTTGCGGTCCTCGTGATATGCGAAAGCTGCGTTGACCGATTTGGATTGGTATGATGGAGCATGATGATTGAACACTCAGACATCGACAAATGTCCGCTCTAATCTATTTCCAAAAAGGCCATTACACAATATTTCCAGACAATCTCCTGGATATCTTGTGGTTGTGGAACGTGTGAAGGACACGTTTTCAGGAACAGGAAGCAATACAGATTCAATACCGACTTCAGAGCAGACACTCGTTAGCGCTCTCCAGTAAGTCATGAATGTGATTGTGGCGCAATGTTGGCATGACCCCCGTTGACATAATAACGCGTGTGTAGTTCTGAGTAATTCTCCACATATACAGATTGATGATCATCCGCTTGTAGGCCAATTGTAACGAACGGCCAGTGCATCTTGAAATTCATTGTTCGTGAGGTGATATCCCTGTGCTAAATTTTGTGTAAAAAAATTCCTTCGAACGCACATGCGTTCGAAGGAATTGTTCGAACAGATAAGATATTGTTATCGCTAAACATTACCAAAACATAATTTAAAATATTAGTTTTTAAAGTATTTATTTTGCTTTAGAATTCTGCGAGGATTGCTCGTGCCATTTAAATCAAAAATTAAAAAAATTTTAATTCTAAAAAATTTGTGAATTCATTGAGCCAATTATTAGTCAAACCGAATTGATGACAATTAGAAAGTAACAGAATGAATTGTCAGTATCACTCATAAGGGTGTTGACATTTACACTTTTCTGATATTTCTATAGTCAATGCATATCAATTCAAATCGTGAAAAATATATAATTTAAACATTTATATTATAATTTGAACATTAAATATATAATGTTCATTACATCAATACATTCAGTTCATTTCTGAATGTTTTAAGAAATTTTTAGGATAAAATTATTCTGGGCAATCAAAGTAATGTGTATAGACGATTTATCGAATTAGAAAGGCATATTTAGATAAATATTATAAATATCTATTTTTAAATTGTATTCTTCCTATTAGCGTTACTATTGGCATTTCAATCAGCGTTCCTACTGGCATTTCTATTTGCGTTTGTATTGCCGTTCCTACTGGTATTCCCATAGGCGTTCAGATTGGCGTTTCTCTATTGCCGTTTCTATTTGGCACAAATAAATGTGCCAAATGTATGGCATACTCAATACCTGCACTATGAGAAGCCGCTACCTGATCAAGGCCTGCTAAACTCTGTAACTCATTTTGAATCAAATGAAGCAAGGCTGATTGATGCACCTTGCAACGTCACAAACCTCTATTGGCCGAATACCACCACACCACTTCCCAATAGCCACAATATAAATGTAGATTGATATAATAAATGTAATATTTATTAATATTAATGTTTTTAAAATTCTAAAGTAAGAAAAAATCTAATGTTTTATTTTTGTTTAGGTCGCTGTGTAGATATGACTGTATAACCTTCTCCAGATTAGTTGAATCTATAAGGTACTTATCCTTACTTTTATTTCCATTTATTATTAATATTAGGTGGAGTGAAACTAAGTCGAACAAGGCTGGATGGATTCTTACTGACTCTGCAGATCGATTATTTGCGGTAGGAAATTATAATGGCGATTGGGATATCATGATTGTGTATTTAGTTGGCTAAACAAAGACTTTACGCTACGGAACATGAAGGTAAATGTAGATCAAATTCCATTTGAATTAATAAAATCACCTTACGGCATTTTAATATTTAATACGCGCGCATTTTTACATTCCGTAAATAATACATTTTGAAACACTAATTCTATTTTATATTTTCTATTATATATTTTTGTTTAGCTAACGAAATAATAATTATTTTAGTTATAAAATATTAATTAAATAATTTATAATAAACCGTTAATAAATAATAATTATGTTAATTACTAAATACATAATTAATTTCGATAAATTCGAAAGAGAGTTGAGGATGATACGTACTTTCAGTATTTCTGAATATGCTGATGCGTTTACCGTTTTTACAGAATGATATAGCTAAACAAGAGAGGGCTGAACAAGAATAGTTAAGCAAGAGTGATGATCTTAAGAAGCTCTTTACTATGGTTAACATACCTTGAGATGAAGATGAGTGATGTGGGTTTATGTACGGAGTACAGTAGGTGTAGATGTGCTTAGGGATAAATCGAGTAATGTCCTGGGGGAGACGGATAGACCGCGTCTTCTGAAGACTAGAACATCTGCATATCTTCCAGATAAAAGTCTAAGGGCAGAAGCACCTCCCGAGTTACACTGAAATATATTCAGTGAAAAAGGCCTTTGAATAATTCGCATTGTGTTAAGTTAACTGGAATGAAATGCATCATCTTAGTCCGAACCGTAGGTGAGAAGGTTGCCTTTCCCACACCCAGCAGGACAAGTTAGATACACTTGCCCACGGGCGTGATCTTCATTTTCCGTCGTGACCCATCTGCCAATCTCCAAAGGTTTACATTCTGCTTGGCAATTATAATAGAATGCACTGTCTTGGAAGAAGGCAGGATTGGTTTCTTGGAAGAGGAGCTGAATCTACTCTTAGAATTTATACTTGAAGAATTTGATTTTGCTCTTTTGTTTGAACATTTAGCAACAGGATGAGAGTGTATGGTAGGATTAGATGGTGTATTTGCCAAACTGGCAATCAGTAATTCAATCGATCGAGTTGTTTCTTGTTAAAGTGTTCTAAAGAAGTTGAACATTTTGTCCATATTAGGTCCAGATGAGTTACACACCCCGAATTTGCCGTTAAGCGGGGGGGGGAGAGTAGACATTATTCTTCACTGTATGTCTTCTCTCATAGCCCTTGAATGCTACACATCTTGACCACACAGGATGTTTAAGTCCGCAATTCGTGAATTTTGGGACTAGTTTGCATTGAGTTTCATGGACGGATTCATCAGATCCACACACTCCGCATTTCTTCATCCTACCACAGGTGGAGTTGCAGTGTCCCACATGTGACACTTGTTACAATGTGGAAATGTAAGATTGTCCGTACTTGCAATTGTAAAGTTTAGATTGCAACCCATAAAAGGATTGAAAGATGCATTAGACAGGGGATGGGCATTGTCCTCTTCGGTATTTGCGAATGCAATAGGAAGAGTTTGGTCGTCTTTGTTTTAAATAAATCTAATGTTTTGAAGGGAATAACGCTTTTGAAGTTCTGGGATATCTTCTTTTTCTAGGTCGGGATAATATTAGTAACCTTTACTGACGACATAATTGGCTTTAATACTAGAGTTCTTTTATGGGAACAATTTTTTTTGAATAACTTAGCAAAAGAGATGGCTAAGTCCGAGGATACGAAGGATATCCTTTAGTAGTTATTCATCACTTTTGAAAAGTTAATCATAACTCTATTAAGTTGTGTATTAATAAATTTTCTCGTTTTTTTTGCAATGGAATTGAGGGAGTAATTTTAACCAGATTAGCGAGTTTCTTAATCGGAGGAACCTCCTCCATTTTACGATTTATAGCAGTAAAGTTACTAACCTTAAATTCTTCAGTTTGCATGAGCAGTTTTCGAGTTTATTGAAGACACTATTCTCCGTACACTGATGCTGATCGGATTTGAACTCAGGACGTCTGTATCGCGATTCAACGTTACATCCACTAGGCTGGCTGCTCCAGTGGTGTAGATATACATTTCTGTATATTACTTTTTAAAAGTAAAATAAAAGTAATATACAATATAAAAGTAATATTATAAAAGTAATTTAAAAGTAATATACAGAAATTATTATTATCTGCTTACGCCGTACACTGGTGCTGATTGGATTTCAACTCAGGACGTCTGAGTTCAATGATGCAACGTTACATCCAATAGGGCTGCTCCAGTGGTGTAGATATACATTTCTGTATATTACTTTTGGTAGGGGATCGTATTCTAACGATCTATTAGAAACCTACCTAGTTATGTGATCCGCTAGCCGGATCACTAGTTTTTCATGCTGCCACTTGCAATGAATGTTTTTAATTGTACTTGAATGCATCTGTGATCTGAAATTTTTCTGATTGTGGCACGATATTATCCTCACAGACGATATTATCCTCGCGATACAGACGTTTGGAGTTTAAATCCTATCAGCACCAGTGTACGGAGAAAGCAGATAACAAGGGTCGAAACGTGAAATGTAGGCCTGGGTCAGCAGCTCACCCAGACTGATTAGTAGCGTCCTGCTGTATTAAAAATAAGATCAATACCTGTGAGGATAATATCGTGTCACAATCAGAAAAATTTCAGCTCACAGATGCACTCAAGTACAATTAAAAATGAAAATGTAAAGAATATTTCGATTGTTCTAAAACAATCGAAAATATAACATACCTATTTGTGCATAAGGAATATTTTAACTTTGTAATTTATGTATTGTATAAAACTGCGCGTTTTTTCAAAAAGCGGATTTCACTCAAACTTAATTTGTTTTTTTATTAATTTTATCAAACGTTTTGTTATATGATACGTTTTTGTTATATTATACGTTTTGTTAATTAAATATATGAGTTTCTTTAAAAAATGATTGATTTCTCAATATCTATAAGCGAATACCAAAGTTTATTAAACTGAATATATTCGTGTATAATAGGAATACGTTCCTATGATTTTGTCCGTTGCTCTGAAGAAAATGTTAAGCTAAATGAGTTGCGAAACTTACTGCAAACGTTTGCGAAAACTTCGTCAGTGTCTAGACCTAATATTATTATCGCTTTGGACGAGTCATGTTGTATCGAAATAAAACAGGTAATTTAGAAGATACTGCTAGCATCGCATTATCGGTTTGTTTAGTTTCTGCTTTCAGAGAATGGTACAAGCTACGTAAGAAATAAAATTGAAGAAAAACAGAACCTTGAAATTAATCATGTAATAATATACTTTATGGACGATAGCTTTTGTTACTGTTGATAATGCATTATTGTTGTTTAATTTAGAGTTTAATATTTAGTATTATAAAACAATAGATGTAATCCATAACAATATCACCTAATTAATAAGTGAGTGTTGATTACTAGTAATTTTTAACACACGAAGTACTTATAAATTTTCATTTTTTCTTTGATTTCATAATGTAAAATTATTTTCTTGAAAAATTAGAATTAAAAATTTATGGAAGTAAATTTAGGCCCAACTTATAAAATTATCAATTTAAATTTAAACTTTGCTGACATTTTGATTTGAGCGAAAAAGTGAATCAATTAATGTAAGTCTATCAAAGTATTTGCACATAATATTCAAAGTTTATATGACGTGCCTTGTTAAATTGATAAAAGAACTAATAAACGACAAAAGAAAACGATCAAACAGTAAACATCACATAATAAAGCAAAATAAAGCATTAACATTATCGACCATAAGAACAAAATATAAATTAATATTTCAAAAATATTAATTTAACACTTGAAATATTAATTTTAAAATATTAAAATTAATTATTATTAATATTTAATATTAATTTAATAGTAAGAGGAAGTGTGAGACCATTCGGTGTGAATTATGTTCGCAATCATTTCTAGCCAGACCCGGAAGAACGACGATAACAGTAGCAAGTACCGTTTCGTCATCACAATGACTCATCAGTGCCAGATCCCTCCCACTGCTGGATACAGAGGAGGACTGGCAGACGGCACACGAGTTATGTGTATGAAGTACCAGAAAGAGTTCTGGTAACTTCACTTTGAGTGAAGTTACCAGTGAAGTGTAAACACATTTTTTAAATGTGTTTATATTTTAAGCTATCAAATGTGATAGCACAATATCTAAATATTTATTTATTATTTAATAAGTTGTAAATTAATTATTTAATAAAAGAAAGATTTTTTTAAATTATTTCTAATTTGTTTGAATGTTTGATGATAAAATTTGATAATTTTTTTAAATAACTGTGAAAACTATTATTGAAGAACGTCGTATTAAAATTTTTATAAAAATCCGATTATCCAAATCAAAACTTTATTTAATCTAATACGTTCTGATCTAAGTACTTTACTTGATGATACCTGTGCATTTAAAAACAAATCAAATTTAGAATTATAATACAAGTTTATGTTCCATGTGCGACAAAATGCTGTTTTGTAATCCAGCATTCCAGATATAAATTAGTTTTATAAATGCTAATGCATTTTAAAGCATACATTTCGTGTATATTTTAACTTTCATTTTAAAGCGATTCTTGACGATTGAAAATAATCATTAAGTAATTTTATTTTTCGCTTTTAGAACAAGCCACAAGTTAATCGAAAGCCATTAGCTTTTGGACAGATGTATATAGATCAATATCTTGTAAGCATTAAGTTTTAAACTTCTAATATAATTTAAGCAAAACATTTAGCTATCTAACAATCAACATACAAATAGTTTAAGTGAAATCTTACTTGACATTGACGACCCACCTACGGCAATTTGCCCGTTATCTAATATGTCATCATGCCAAATTAGCCTTATCGATGTATTAGAAAAATGCAGACCGTTGAATATCATAATGTACGACTGTCATCTGCGTTATATTCGGCAAATTGAGGTAATTATTTATTTAATCACGATTTTAATCCACCAGTTTTATTTAGTTATACTGCGTCCTTCATCCAGATTGTCTCCCTACCGTTCATTGCTTGACATTTGTTGATTCAGCAGAAGAACAAATATACCTGTCAACCTTAGAACGCGAGAAAGCTGCAATGGACGAACTAATAAGACAAAAATCGGTAATTACATCAACTGTTAAGATATCCAATCAATGGAATTGTGACTGCTTATTATCTTTTATTTTGAATTTAATTATTGATCTCAGTTGAGGTAAATTGTTCATTTGCAACGCTCCTAATTCAAATATTTTGAATCAATTTTAAGTTGAGGTCTTACTGTAACTCTACATTTCACAATTTCCGATTTTATTAGATTCCTGAAGAAATAATCAAAAATTATTAATTAGATGCTTCTTAAGGTTTGTTGATATTTTAATTTCAGAATATTTTATTCTATAAAATGAATTTTTAATTGTGGTAAACAGAAAGAAACATACTCTTTTATTACAAACTTCTCGGCCATTAGGTCTTCTTCATTACATTGTTCAATGTACAATACACACATTCATTTGTAAAATTGAAAAAAATATAATACCGTTAAATAAAATTCGTCGTTTTTGTTAATAATTATGTAAATATTTTAATTTCAGAATATTTTATTCTATAAAATAAATTTTTAACTCTTTGTGTTAATTAAATAAATTTAAATAATAAATAATTATTTAAATAATTCTTCTTATTATTTAAGAAATTGAAATTTACTGTAGGTGTTGACAGCCGATTTAATGCAGTAGTGTCGACTCCTTACGACTATTTCGTATCAGTTGTTATAACTTTGCTCGTGAATATTAGTTTGAATCAAATTCCTATTTAAAACTCTAAGATCATTTATAAAATTCGTGGTTTATTGATAAAATTCGTTGTCTGGAAAACGATAAAATTTGTTTTCTGAGATCTGCAGGTCTTTATTTTCAATTTTACAAATGAATGTATACATGGTACATTGAACAATATACTGAAGAAGGTTGTACCGCTTGTAATTAAAGTCTTAGTTTCTTTCTGTTTTCTTAAGTCCAATTTAAAGCATTAATTATGTATAAAAGAACGTATTATGTTTTCAGCATAACACATATGCTGAATGTATTCTATATTGAGAAAGGTATCAAAATCCCGAAACGTTCAAATAAAGTCGGAATTTGCTGGTTTATAAAGTCTTACATACTTACATATAAGTTATTGCTGCTAAACCGCTCTAGATGATTAAGACGTTGTAATTTAGTCAGGTAGTAGATCATTTTAAAAGTGTTGACATATGAATCTCGTACTTCGATTTTCCAAATTTTGACACTGCGATCTAGGATCCAAAGCTGTCTACAAATTATTGTTAATCCATATTCGATGCTAAAATACTAGACTTTTATAATCATTTAATTTATCAGTTTATAAGTTAATATAAAATGTATATTAAATAAAACAGATTTGTCAGGCAAGATCTGGCATGCAGCGAGTCAATGCGTAACATAACGAAATGTATGCTCCATTGTATTTATTCGGTCAACCTCATCAGTATCGCCTTAGAATAAAAATTAATTTCATCAACTTCATTGCATCGGATTTCGCTTTTTATCCTCTATAGCAAATAGTTATTCCTGACGATGAGCAGTTATTATACTCGGCGACCAAACCTTCGTTGGCTGTCAGTAAGGCCAATGCTACAAGAATAGGTGGATTTGATCGTAATGCCGGCACGAGCGATAATGTATCACAGCAAAAGGTAGTCAGGTTGAGAAAAAAGTGAACTACTTTATGTTTAAATTTAGATAATTATTGATGTAAGAGAACTGCGCTCAGAACTTCCTTCAACACTGTACAAATTAAATATCCAGCTCATTCCTGTAACCTTGGAGGTAAATGTTTGAACGAAAAGTTCAGTTGTCAAAACTATATCATTTTATTGATTATTAAAGATTGATACAAAAATTGACTCAAAACCAATGTAATACAAATATCAACTACTTGTTAATAGAACAGCAAAATACAAAGTTACAAAAATCATTTTTGGTAAATGGTTTCAAAAAAGTATCAAAACCAATTGTTGATTATCATTAGATTTGCAAATAATCAAGCCGATTAAATAAACCCGATTGCTAGATAAAATGGGTCATTGTAGTGTTATACTCTATTACAGCGAGTAGCTGATCTGATTTATTAACAATTGATACAAAATTTGACTCAAAATCAATTCAATGCAAATATCAACTACTTGCCATGAATTAATTCAATAGCTCAATACAATAAAAGTTACAAAAATCACATCTTTGTAATTGCTTAATTACGAAAATAAGCGAGTAATTGAAGTATATAATTAACTTTAATGGTTCGAAAGCTTTTTCCATATAAATATAAATTATAAAATCTTATTATTTATTAATCTTAATCAGTTATTTATTATTTATAATTATTTATTGTTTTTAATAATTTATTACTTAATTATTTAAATTTTATTTAGCATTATTTTTTAATTTATAAATGAAATATAAAAATCAACGATATATTATTTAAATATCTTTAAAATATTATTAAATTATTATATGTATTAATATCTTACTAAACAAAACCTTTAAAATTCACAAATTTTACAATTTCGATTTAATCTAAATGATTATATAATCTTATGATTATATAATTTATTTTTATATTTTTACAAAAATCACATTTTTTGTAATTACTTAATTACGAAAATAATCAAGTAATTGAAGTATAGAAAGTATATGGAAAATAAGCCAGTAATTAACTTTAATGGTGCGAAAGCTTTTTAGATATAAAAAGGTTTATGCCGTTTCGTCATAGTGATGACGAAACGGCATCTAGCAGTGATTTTCGTCGTTCTTCTGGGTCTGGCTAAAAATGACTAACAAAATTCATGCGGAATGCTATCATTTTTTAAAATTTATATAAGAAGTTAGCCGATATTATAAATACCTTGTGCTGGCATTTGCCAGTGCTTTTGCGCTAATGATCCTATTTAGTTAAACAGTAGTGCAGGTTTAGCACTCAATTATGATGTTACTAGGGGTTTTCTAGTACATCATTCACATGATTCATTGATAGAGCCGTCTGCTAGTCTTCCTCTGCATCCAGCAGTGGAAGGGAACTGGCACCGATGAGTCATATTGATGACGGAACGGCATTCGTCATTATTTCGCGTCGGGCTTATATGATTACTAAAAAAATTACGCGGAATGGTATCATTTGAGATTAGAAGTAAGCCCATATTAAGATCCCTTGCGCTGGCATTTGACAGTGCAAGGTATCTTTAGCCAGATGCGCATTCTTCCGAGTCTGACTAAAAATGACTAATTAGTTATTGTTTATTATTATTTAGTATTTAATAAAATTTTATTTATCATTTTTTGTATATTGTATAAAATGGGTCATTGTAGTGTTATACTCTATTACAGCGAGTAGCTGATCTGATTTATGAACAATTGATACAAAATTAGCCAGACGCGCATTCTTCTGCGTCTCGCCAAAAAAAATGGACTAATTATTTATTGTTTTTTATTATTTAGTATTTAATTAATTAAATTTTATTTATCATTATTTATATATTGTATAAAATACGTAAGTTTAGTTAGCTGATTTGATTTATTAACGACTGATACAAAAATTGACTCAAAACCAATTCAATGAAAATATCAACATTTTGCCATGAATTAATACAACAGCCAAATACATTAAGTGTACGATTGCGTTAGGAGACAACGAACTTTCTTCAAAAAGAAAGTTTGTTCCATCAAGAAGAATTTCCTGAATAGACGTTTTACATATATTTTGAAGAGATGTTATAGAAATCAGCTAATAGCCATCAACGAATAAGATAAAACTTAATATTGTTTGAACGTTTAGTTTTCAATTATAAAATTTTATATTAAAATAAAAAATTATTAACAAAAGTTAGGTAATTTAGTATTAATAACAAATGATGATTTAGAGAATTATATAGAATTTATAATCTACGGATCCAACTTTTTTATCGTAATTATTGACAATGACTTTAACATTTGCACAAATAAATTAATAAATCAACCATTGCATTCTGAATATCTACGGGAATTCTTCTTGGTGTTTCGATATATTTCGTTTTCAAAGTATTCTGCCGTAAGCTTCAACTGTATTATTCGTTGATATATTTGACTTTGGGCTGCATGGAAATAAACAAATGTATTTCGACGGCACCGATGTTGAGTAAAAGTCAAGTGCGGTTTTGTAAAATAAATGTTTTTCCCGTATTGAACAAACTATACTCTTTTAAGTGTCTGTAAGACGTGCATTCTGTAGGAATATTCTATTTACTTGTATAATACACGTTAAACGCGTATATTATGTATTTAAAGACATTGTAGATTGATATTTTTATCTTTTAATCAAACCATAAATGCTATATCACATTCTGGAGTGCTTTTTATAGAAACAGAATTTACGACCATCATTAAAGCATTACAAAAGCAATAAATCAACAAATTTATAATATACGTTTTTTTAATTAAAATTTTTTGATGGATATTAATTTTTGGAAATTAAAATAATAAAAAATTAGAGTTTTAAAGGAACGAAGAAGAAAACAATTTATTTAAAAATACAATATTTCGATAGCTTCTGTAATCATCATTACGGTTAAAATTAAAAATTTAAATCCTTATTTATTATTAAATATTTTCTTCGTCGTTCCTGTAAAACTATCTAATCGGAAATGGAAAGAGATTGTGGATTTAGTGTGTACTAATAAGCTAAAATGACTTGGCCTGTTTAAACATAATGTAAGACATAATGTTAATATCTTAGACTTATCCAGATAAGTTAAAAAATGTCATATTGCACAAAATGGTAGCGTAAATGCAATCGCGATACAAGAGATAAACTCTTCGTTGATCATTTAATTTGTTTAAATAAGGTTATAAAATCAAAACCCTTTGGAAATGGCAGGAAATCGAAAAATCGTTGCACATAAATGACCAGGTAGTAATAGGTATATCGTATCCTAATTTTTCGTGTGGTCCTTAAAGAAATTTGGCTAGACTTTACTGATTATTAAGACCAGCTAACTGAGTCTACATATTTTATATAATTTATAAATTAAACAACGTGATAAATAAAATTAAAATAATAAATATTTAAACAATAAATAATTATTACTAATTATAAGTTATAATTCGATATTATTGATATACGGCATGTCTAGGCACAAATAAGCAGTTTACTAGAACGTTACCCTGATTTCAAGTGATTAGTAAGTTGCTTACACAAGTACACCATTTATATAAATAAATTAGTCGTGTACCTCAAACGACTTAATTACTATATATACATTGTTTTCCTAAATTAGATATCAAATATATAATGCATTTTTAATATATAATGTAAATTTTAAAAGTATTCTATTTAAATAATATGATCAGATAAAAATCAAGATGTATGTGAAACTAAAATTGACGTTGACTCACGTTAACGTCATCGCTGGCTTACGTTAACGTTTCGTGAATACATTTTAATAACCTTACTCGCAATCTTCTTCTTTTTCTTTAGCGTCTTTCCCGCGTAGGACGGGGTCCGCTGCTTTTGAGAGTTGCCTCCACTTGGCTCTATCAAGGGCGTCATTGTTTCCAGTCCAACACTTATCAAATCATGACGTATGACGTCAATCCATCGCAGTTTCGGCCTTCCTATCGGACGTTTTCCATCCACTGTCGCGCCGATGAACTTATTTGATGGTTGGTGTTTGCTTGTGCGGATAACGTGGTCGTACCATTGTAGTCAAATTTCGCGAAGTTTCTCTATTTACTCGTAATGTCCTCTTTATTTTACAGAAATTCGTTGATAAAAGATTTATTGCTCAATTATTCCTTAGCCATTTAAAGTACATCCGTTGTTTTTATCCATTGAAATAGACCAACTTAATAGTTTTCTAAGGATTAAGATAAAATATTAATCCGGACGCATTTACTTTAATGTAACTTACATGAAGATCGTAAATATTCTGATGTGATTTACTGCAAATCGAAACACTTCGAGTACTCCCTGTGTACTCAATTCCAAGGACCCATTGTATTTATTATTTTAAGCTCTCTGAAATAAGAATTTATATAAGAATGCTATAAAATAAGAATTTATTGTATCCGCTTGTTTCAGGTTGGTGATTATGTATTATCACCGGAGATCTGTGTAGAGCGAAAGAGTTTAAGTGACTTGATTGGATCAATGTCAGATGGACGTCTTTATACACAGATTCTAATGATGTGCAGACATTATGAAAAACCTGTTCTTCTAATTGAGTATAACAAAGAAGTTGAAAAGTTTTCACTCAAAGTAAGTTGACAATATATACATAAGCAATCGTAAATTATTTTATTTTTAATTACAATCATTAGAAGTTTTTCTAAAGAAATCATTTAATTAACGAGTGTGTTAGGTTAAGTTGTAAGATAGGTTAAGTAGTAGACGATTATTGTAATGTAAAATACAATAACCGGACATTAAATAATTGAATAATATAATCGACATATTAGGATTGAATGACGTGGTACAAGGAATTGGCAGAAGTAGTATAATACATAATAAACAACTATATTATAATAATCCGGTTAAACGCAAACCAAGAAGTCATGGTGATAAAATGAATATGAAAAAAGAGTTAAAAATATTAAAAAAGATATGTTTATAAATGAACAATTAGAAATATTAAAACAACTTTTAAGTGATAATAAGCTAAAAGATCTTTATGTAAATATAAGAAGTTTTTTATCGGACAATAATTTTTTTTAAATAAATTGGTTACGAACATACAAAGGGTTCCCACAAATAGGCCCATCAAACACATCAACAAGATTATTTATCGTACAATGAATGTTAATAGAAAATATACATAAACCATAAACTTCATTAATAAATGTATAGATAACATAAATATTACCGGAATTTTAAATAATTCAAAAAGTAAAGAAATAATAGGGTCAGATTTAAGTAAATATATTCCTAAAATAAGGTATAAACTCCTACCACCATTATGACGAAAAATTTGTAATTATAATAAAGAATTAATATCAATATGTAACGATAATATTAGAAACATAATGGAAACAGAATGCAATTGTAAAAGTCTTAGTTTTGATAAAATAAATGAACATATATGTACCCATAATCTAGAATTAATTGAAAATTGTGAATTAAGAAAGCTGCTATCAAAAGGGTATAAATATAGAGTAAATAATAACAACGACAAAAATAAAATTTACAATTCATTATATAATAACTTAAATGATTACTTTAGTAAGCTGATTAATAGTGAAAGCTCGAATATATCTAAGATAAAAATTTGGAAAGATTATATATTTGATAAAATTAAAAATAAAATGAAAATAACAAACAATTATAAAAGGAAAAATAAAATTAATAAAGATATGTATAAGGAACTTACTATATTAAAGGATAACTATATAATGATAACTATTGATAAAGCTAGTAATAACTTTGTCTTCATATGCAAAAAGCTTTATTATGATATACTAATGAAAGAAGTTAATTCTAATGATTTAAATGTAAATCCAACATATGAACGTAGTGATTTAAGTTTAGAAACAATTATTACAAGTCACTGTTCTATAATGGATAAAAAGGGTATAAAGGTTGAATTAGATAATAAAACTATACCTATATTATATTGGAATCCAAAATTACATAAAAATCCAATAAAACCTAGGTTCATGTGTAGTGCGTTTAAATGTACATTAAAACCACTTTCTGTCTATATGAATAAAATACTTAAAGTAATTAAAGCACATTTTAAAAAATATTGCAAGGTAATCGAAATTAATACTGGTATAAAACACTATTTCAGTATTAATTCTACAAAAGAATTTTTAGAACAGACAAAAGGAATAAATTTTTAAACATACGAATTTAGTACGCTTTATACAAATCTAGATTTAGTAGATATTAAAGAAGCGTTAGTAAAATTAATTAACCTTATATTCGGAAAAAGATATACATATATATGTTATAATAATTATAACGCCTATTTAACAAAAATTAAACCATCAAATAAATATAAATATATGGATAAAATTGAATAAATAGAATCCTTAAATATTTTGATAAATCAAAATTATTTAAAAGTAGGGACATCTATATTTAGACAAGTAAAAGGTGTTCCAATGGGTGGTAATAGTAGCCCAATTATAGCTGGACTTGTTTTTAAGCTTTATAGAATATGAATTTGTTCATAATTGTGTAAAAGCTAAATCTAAACAATATAAATATATGAAATATATGTTTCGATTCATTGATGATATATGTGTATTTAATTCTAATAATTTTTATTCAATTAGTGAGCACATTTATCCAGAAAGCCTTATTCTTAACAAAACCAATATTAATGATAAAGAAGGTGTATATCTAGATATGAGCATTAAATTAACATTAACTAAAACTACTATTAATTTATATCGTAAAGATGACATATTTAAATTTACAAGAAACATATTTTTGCATGAGCATTCATGCATACCATATAATATAAAATATAATACATTAAATAATGAAATTTTAAGAATTGCAACAATATGTAATGATATTGGCTTTAAGAGTCAATTATATCGTGTATTATTTTGTCAATTCATAATAATTGATTTTTATTTTAAATTTTAATAATAAATTTTCTGTATTTTTCAAATAGCTATAGTTCGGTTACAAATTGTACAATCGTCGCGATAGAAAAATTTTATTCTTATAAGCGTAATGATGGAGAAAATAGCCAGTGCAATTTCGCTATTTTAAATTAAACTAAAACTTAAATTTTGTATGATAATTCAGTTAATTTAATAGTTAATTTAAATTAATTATTAAATTGTTAATTAGTTATTTAATTCAATTATTGGTCGTAATATAAATAATTATTCAATAATTTCAGGACAGTCGATTTGACAAATGAGATAATTTCTTTAATTATAATAATAAATAATAAATATTTATATAATTTATATTATTATATAATTTATAATAATAAGTAATTAATTTAATAAATAT